>QEOT01003450.1:140206-153974 GCA_003123785.1 Pterocarya stenoptera | reverse complement strand
AAAAAAAAAAAAAAAAAAAAAAAAAAAAAAAAAAAAAAACAAGAATATAAACCAATAAAGCCCAAGCATCCAAAAAAGACATCACCTAATTACCAAGATCTATACAATGAATAGCCAATCCCAAGCAATAAATTAAATAAATATGAGTAAAAAAACAGACACCGTTCATTCTGTACGAAATAAAGCCAACATCAAAAATAAAACGACGTCTATACGAAAAGATTCGTCGCCAATCTTCCATACGAAAAGTTACGTCTATTCGAAATCCACTTGAAGCTATGCACCGTCCCAGCAAGTTCACAAGTGAGATATTTCCATTGGGCGCAAACTCAACAAACCACTATTATCCAAGCAAAGGATTCCTTGATTTGCTCGAGTCTGATTGATTTCCTTATGCAACTGGTTGTTATTAGCGTCAGCTTGGGAGAAAAGAAAGATATATTAATTAGTACTGATCATCATGAGCTGCGAATGAAAAAATAAAAGAATGAAGAAGGTGTTACTACAATGAGACCTATCGTTAAATGACATAACTAGCTAATTACCTCGTCTGATCTATCTCTATAGAAATTAGGTGTCGTATTAATATCCATTTTTATGGAGCAATTATACCTTTCATCTGCTTAGAAATTTTTTTAAAAAATATATGCTTTTTATCTACAAACTATATTCTTCTTCTTTCTTTTTTTCTTTATTCTTTCTTTCTTGTTTTTTCTTTTCTACTTTGTATCCTAAGCTACAAATTAAGGCTTCAATTTGCATATTGAATTATCTATATTTTTCAATTTGTATATGTTCAGTCTGTTAATATCTACATATTAAGATTATCCAAATATTGATCATGTAGTATAATCTTAACTGTCAAAATTAAATGGATGGTGCAAAATGAAGCTTATTGATAGTACTTTATGAGAAAAAGGAGAAGCTCATTGATAGTTTAGAACGCTTAAATTAAAACTCTTCTAGCTAATTAAGGTTTAAAATGGAAAATGAATAATAGACGTTTATGCCTTTCTGGATGAAAAGTATTTTCTTTTATTAAGCGTCATGAGGCTCCAACTTATGATCAGTTAAGTATGAAAATTAATTAGAAATGGTTCATAAATAGGAAACGAATATCGGAATTTAGACGGCAATAACCAAATTTAAATCTCAATCACAATCTTAATTAACAATTTAAGTATTCAATCCAAATTTCAGTCTAGATACCACAAATTAATATCAAACAAAAATCTAATAAAGCAATAAGCAATCAACATTGGAAAAACTTTTTCAAATAGGAAAAATGCTAAACCCACCAATAGTGGATCCCGATGTTTTTTTTTACTTAGTAATTAAGGAAGTATTTTTTAATAATATTATAATTTTTTTTAAAAAAACAATATTTATAGGTGTTTAAAAAAATGCATGAGAAAAAAAAGCAAAAAAAATAAAAAGATGAAATAAACTTATTGAGACCCAAATTTGGGTCCCGATATCGGTGACTGTAGTGCCGCCCATCAAATAGTAAAAACACTTGAGGGCCGATCAACCAACCTTATAAAGGTATCTAATATAGAATACTTACTAGCTTACAAATCTTTGTTATGTACAAATTAACAATCTTGTACTTCGTTATGGACTGCATTACCACTATGACATTCAATAATTGTGAATGGAAAGCATGGTGAGTTGTTTCGACCAGAGAGAGGGATAAGGCATTGAGATTCATTGTTTCCTTACCTTTTCATCTTATGTGCAGAGGGACTTAGTACGATGTTAAATCAGGCAGAGGAAAAGGGAGAGATTAAAGATGTTGCTGCTGCAAGGGGTGGTTTGAGCCACCTCCTCTTTGCTAATGATAGTGTGCTCTTCTGTAGAGCAACCCTTGAAGAGGGGCAAATGATACAAGGTTTGTTACAACTTTATGAGAAGGCTTCTGGACAGTGTTTGAATAGAGACAAAACTGCTATGTTTTTTAGCTCCAATACCAGTGCTGAAATGAAGCAGGTGTTAGTAAGTGCTGTGGGGGTTTCAACTAACAACAATTATGGAAAATACTTGGCTCTTCCAACTATAGTTGGAAGGTCAAAGTAGCAATCATTTAGAGCTATTAAAGAGAGGATTTGGGCTAAGATCTCAAGCTGGAAGAACAATTTTCTATCACAAGTAGGGAAGGAAGTAATGCTGAAAGCTATTGTTCAAGCAATCCCAACTTACCAAAGAAGCTGTTAAAGGAGATTAACTCGATAATGGGGAAGTTTTGGTGGGGGTATAGTCAAAATCAGAAAAATATCTAGTAGAAAAATTGGAGGAGTATGGGGGAGTCAAAAGGGAGTGGTGGTTTGGGTTTTAGGGACTTGGAATCTTTTAATAAAGCTATGTTGGCAAAGCAAATATGGAGGTTCTTGAATAACCCAAGTTCTCTTGTAGCAAAAATAATGAGGCAAAAGTATTATAGAGATGGTAATGTTTTGAATGCAAAAAAGGGTTCTAATTCTTCTAGGATATGGAAGAGTTTATGGTCCTTAATAGAATTAATAAAAGAAGGAAGTGTATGGAGAGTTGGTAATGGTAACAGTTTCAAAATTTGGCATGATACATGGGTTCCAAGCTGACCTGTTCCTTTCCAATCTACTATAACAACTCTGAGTAGTGATGCAGCAGTTTCTGAGTTGATTGTTAAAGGGGAAGGCTGTTGGAAAAAAGATTTGATCTCACAGCTGCTTCAGGTGGATGAAATGGAGCTAATTTGAAAAATTCCAATTAGCAGAAAAGATGCTTAGGATAAATTGACATGGGGGTATACTGCAAATGGCAGATTTAGTGTGAGAAGTGCTTATTACGTACAACAAACTCTCAACAAACAAGCAAAGGGAGAGTGCTTTGGTGAAATTGCAGGTTTGATCAACCGGAAATAGATGTGGAGATTAAATATACCAATGAAGATTAAACTGTTTGTGTGGAAGGCTGTAACAACTCGCTCCTTTTCTCCCATGAGTTATGCAGATTCCGAGGATGGAATTTATTATAAGGAGTGAAGGATGTAACAATCCGCTCCTTTCTCTCTCTAAAGGTCATGAGTCTCATTCTGCGTGTTAGACCTCAAATATTTTAAATGTCCAAGAAGTATTTTGAATGGGTTGTTTCCAGTGTTATTAAACTAACCCTGATTTTAAGTAAGACAATTATTATATTTTTGAGAGGTCCAAAAATATTATAATGCTCTCAAAAATATTATCATTGTGAAAAATAATTTTATCTAAATGATTTTAGTTATTTAAAATATTATGGTACTTAAATCATGTTGAAAACTCTATTTAATTAGATGATTTTATCTTCTTAAAAGTATTTAGCAAACTTCAACATTTATTTAATGATGAAAAAATATTATTTTATAAACTAAAGTTGAGTTTAAATCTATGATATAACATTCGATCATAATTTCTCTCATTTTAGTTAGTTAAATCAATGTTTAAATCTCTACCGTTGGATTAGATTTATGACTCCTAAATGAATGGCCTAGATAAAACTAGCTCCCTCTCTTTCCCCTTCTGCCTCTCTCTCTTCTCTCCCACGCCGACAACCCCTCTCTCTCACTCGATCTCCTCCCTCAAGCAGCCCATCCACCGTCAGCCACCACTGCAGTGCCGCACCTCCACCACCTCATCGGCAACCCACATTTTACTGAACCCAGCCACCGCAGCTCCCCCTTCCCCTTCCTTTCCTTGAAACACCCCCTTTCTCCTCTCAGGTTCTCTCTCACCACAGCATAGCGTAGCCGCCACTGCCACCCACGCCACCACACCACCACCATCAACCTCCTCCCTTACCGGCCACCTCCCTCTAGCCTCCCTATGCCCAGCCAAGCCCTCATCCTCCCACACGCTCCTTACTCTCTATCCACCGTGAACAGCCATTGTACGTGGCTAGCGGCCACTATGCACAACCTTCCACTGCCACCCATGACCTCGGCCACCTCACACAGCCTAGATCCACCCACCAAAGCCTAGATCTAGTAGAGAAACCCTAGATATGTCTACTCAAAATAGTCTCATTGTAAGGTCATGGCAATGACCACAATGGAATGGTCACCACCCAAGCCAGTGGCTTCTGGGCGTCCCGGACAGTGAGCGTGTGGAGTGTACTTTGCGTGACGTAGTGTGGATTGAAAAGAGTGCATGTGGAGTGTACTTTGCGTAACGAGTGTGGATTGGAGGGAGTACACAATGAGTGTACTCCATGTGGTGAATCGTGATACAGCGTGTGGTGAATCGTGATACAGCGTGTGGCATGTCATGAAGGAATGGATAATGATTGCATTGTTGAGGAGCGTAGAGCGTGATGTGTAGTGTCAGGAACTGCGAAACACTGTCTCGGATTAATTGTGATGTGACCGTGTGGTCAAAGTGACTGGTGTCACCGTATAGCAGTGTTATGGCTGTTGTATGTGTGAAGGGATGGAGTGGCGTAGAAGTGATGTAGAAAGATACTAGGTGACGTGACAAGGTTAAGGTGTAGCTTGGGAGTAGTCTTGAGCTATGTGATGTGATGTAAGATGTAGTTGTGAATGGAGTCTTGTCGTGTCAAGTGTTGAGATGAACTTGTAACGGGACGGGAAGTAGGAAGAGTTCTGCCAACCGAGTTAGAGAAGGTTGGTATTGGACTATGATGCTTGTTTACACAAGCAGGTGATCAACGTGTTATACGTTGATCTTAGGTGAAAAAGGAGATAAGGTACATGTGTATCTGGTAAACATATGTGCCTGACGGATTTACCATACGTAATGGATAATTTGCCTTAAGCATAGGTACGCGATGTTTAAGCCTCAGAGTTGGCTTAAAGTCATGTGGTATGCATGGATGAGGATAAGGATGATGATGAAGCATAGGCTTGGATGTGGCAGTGTCATGTATATCGACTGTAATTGAGATGCGTGACTTGGTCGGTCTAAGTTACGCATCGGGATGAGGTTGATAGGAAGAGTAAGGTGTAGGTCCTATTGTCTTAACCCTAAGGTGAGTCATGGAGTTCACTCTAGTGGATAAACATTCAAGATAGGACGTTGAGTTTGGAAGAGGAAGTGACCCACTAATGGTATCCCCGAAAAAGGAAGCATAGTAAGGGACACGTAGAGGCCCTAGATAGAAGGAGAGTGTTTCCAAGTGAAATATAGTTCTATTTCTAGTTTAGTTGCTTATATACTAGATAGAGAATGACGCTAAGGTTAGTTATGTACGTATGTAAGTTGCTATCTGACACGCATATGAATGGACTGCATGAAATGTAAATAGCTTGGAGTCTATGTAAGTATTATGTTCATAAGCTTCTAGAGTTTTCTAAAGATACGAACGAAACGAAAAGAAAATATTTTCTTTTACGATGCTTTACAAAATGGACAACGTTTTATGAAAACATGCTAAGTATAAGTCTTCAAGTATATGTACATAATGGCCATTTTTGGCAGCCCCATTTAATGCAACCCAAGTTAATTGTATACATGTGATGGATGACTATACGTAGTAGATATTGGATGTAGTTTTTAAAATGAAAACGTGAGGCTTAGGCCTCATGCTTTTATGAACCAATGCTTTAAGTGATGCGAAGAAAGTGTTTTAAAATGTTCCTATGAACTGATATTTTATGGATGCCAAGAACCGATGGTTCGAATGATGCCTCGAGTGATGTTTTACTTATGCTTTTAAATGACGTTTTTCTATGAATGAATTGAGTAATGAAATAGTGAAAGAAAGGACTGAATGAATGAATGCTATGAAGTATGAAAATATGTAACAACCATGAAGAACGAATGAACGAATGAGGGTACCAATGAAAGGGTAGATTGCAATGCTGGGAAGTAGTGCTAGCAGTGCACCCAGTACTGCCTCTAGACCGATGGATTCCCAACCCGCGGCCACGGGAGGAATCAAGGTCCAAAGAAAGGTCCGCTAACCTTTGCACACGGGGCGTAATAGTGTGTAAAAGCCAATGAAAAGTGATAAGAGAATGCACGAGTCTTCGGACTCTTTAAGAAATGAAGGCACGTGGTGGGAGAAATGTTTTATGAAAAGAAAACCCGTTTTAATAAAATCCCCACCTAGTGATGTTTTCAAAATGAATATATGCTTATTGTCTTGTATGTATGTACGTATGAGTGATGAATGCATGACTGAAATCCTATGTTGCTATATTTTTACGGTATGAAGTAATGCTTATTGAGTATTCGACTCATTTTAGTTTTTATATATGCCTTTCCCCCTTAGGAACTAAATGAGCATAACGCGTCAGGGCGGACATAGTCTAAGGGAAAGAGCACGAAAGTCTAGGCATGATAGTTTTTTTAAAAATGTATGAGTCATATTCCATTCATATTCGACTCATTTTAGTTTTATTTTAAGTTTGATGTTTTTCCACTGTAAACTTTTTTTATTTTCAAAGCATGTTTGATTTTATAACTTAAGAGTCTCCTGGATATGAAAGTAAAAAGTTTTAAAACAAACGGTAATTTCTGTCCTCCTTTCTAAAATCATTTTCTAAAAAGTCCTACCACCAGGACGGGCGTTACAAAGGCTGCCCATGACTTACTACCTACTTTGCAGAGTTTGGTTAAAAAGAAGATGCTAGAATCTGATTTATGCGATATCTGCAAAAGGGAAATAGAGGCAGTGTCTCATGTATTGTGGAGTTGCCCTGTTGCAAGTGATGTTTGGGTTGAGTCTCTAAGTCCTATAAACAAATGGCCAAATTCAACTATAGATTTCTATGTTTTATGGTCAGATTTGATTGCTAAGTTATCGGTGGATCACTTTTAGTTGGTCTGTTTTATTATGAGAAGGATTTGGATAAGGAGGAATTATGTAGTTCATGGGAAAGCTTTAGAGAGTCCTCATCAGGTGGCGATGGCAGCAAGCTCAGATAGGGATTTGTTCTTAAATTTCCTAATTAAAGAAGTGTCTATCACTGCTGATAAAGAAGGTGATAGAAGAGAGGCAAGATGGATGAAACCATGCTATAGCTGGCTTAAAGCAAACTGGGATGCATCTATTTGTTCAAAACAAAATAAAATAGGTTTAGGTGTAATCATAAGGAATGATCAAGGAGCTATCATGGCATGTGTAAGTGCAAATGTGAAACCTTGTGTGAAACCTGTGGTGGCAGAAGGCACGGCACACTGAGAAGGGCAATGGAAGTTTGTGCTGATTTGAGATTTGCAAGGGTTGTGTTCGAAAGATGATTCCCAGATTATTGTCAAGGCTGCAAACTGTGATAATGATTTAAGTTCAGATTATGAGACTTTAGTTCATGGTGCTAGAGTAATGCTTTTGGAAAGACCTGGCTCGTTTGCTTTTGTTTACAGAGAAGCAAACTAGTACTGTGCATCCGGACCGGATTTTTATCCGGTCTGGTCCGAAAACCGGATATCTGGTAGATCCGGGCGGTTAACCGCCTGGATTATTAGTATGCGGTTATAAAATACATTGAAACTGCCAGGATTCGGACACGGATCTGGTTTGGCCATGCGGTTATCCGTAACCGCAGCATTTAAACAAAAGTGTGAATAGGTTTAAAGCCGAATCGTCCCAGATGAAGACACCCAGCCTCTGATATCCTCTATTCCTCACTCTCTCCCGTGCTTTCTCTGGCCAAAACAAAACCCTAAGCCATTTTCTTCGCCGATCTTCAGTCTCGATCATCTCTCCCTTTCTTTAGAGTCATCTGCACAGACCCATCTTGCAAGGGTTCTCCGAATAGCTTCGAGATCGACAGCCTTGCATGCTTCACCATCCTAGAGCACGACAAGAAAGGTCTGTCTTCTCTCCTTTCTTTTCCCCATCTTGTTTGATTTCTTTATCTCGGGCCTCTAATTTCTTGTCGAGGTTTTGTTTGTGCTGTCAGATTTAGTGGGTATTTCCTCTGTTTCCCACTTTGGCTAGATCTAAGTTTATGTGTTTGTAGATATGAGTTTTTGTGCTTGTAGATCTAAGTTTCTATGTTTATAGATCTGCTTTTTGGGTTTTTTTTTTTTAAATCTTCTAGCAGAAACGTATGTTTGTCTACAAATTATTCTGTGTTACTGGATTTGAATCTTTGTCTATGATACTTTCATGCTTTGTATTGTAGTGTTCTGCTCTTGTATTCTATGCAGTCTTATCCTCTTTGATCCTTCTTTAGGGTCTAATGGGTATTCATGTCAATGATTTACAGCAACGACTTACCTATTCTCAATTTTGGTTTAGCTTTCCTGGTTTGATTAGACTAATTAAGCTTACTTACCATATATATATATAAATATTCCCAAAGACATATATATCGAATTTTTTTTTTTTTTTTTACAAGCAATCAATCTGTAAGCATGCTACTTACTATAGATTCATTACAGTTATAAAGAGGTCAAAAGACCATTACTTTTTCAAATGCTCATTAATTGAACTTTGGGACTGCGATAATGTTTCTAGTGATGAGTTTATTCTTGATTAATTAGTCTATAGAGGTCTGGAAACATGATTTGAAGCCAAAGTGGCCCCAGGTTATGCTAATAGTCCAAGAAATTGTTTGTATTTTCTTCAGAAATTGTATGTATTTTCTTCTTTGAAATAATATCATTTAAATCATGTCTTCTAGTAGAATATTCTAATGAAATCTAACAAAAGAGAATTATGCTCTTAATTATAGAGAGATCCAAGCTGTTAGTTCTATAGTCTAATAAGGGTTCTCCAGTTGTAAAATCTATATGCATGATATCAGCTTCCTATGTATTCAAATTAATAAGATTTATTGGTTAAGACAGTAACAGTCGTGGATGATACAATTTTGTGTAGAAGAATTAGTGACTTACTTGGTGAGGGTTTTATATTTCCGAACTTGACTAGCATGACAAACATGAATAAATTGTAAGTCATCTTATAGAATAAATTGCTTAGATGAGGTTTAATTAACCATGATTTCTTTTTCAGTGTGCAGGAAGATCAACTAGTTTGATTTCTAGATCATAAGGACTTTGGCTGAACTTATAATTAATAGGTATACATGCTCTGATCTGTTCTACTCTATCACTAATCACTATCACTAACTTAGTTGGTTTTGGGAATATTATTGCTTCGAATCAAGACAAAAAGAATGATTTCATCCAGACTGTTCACGCTATTTCAGTCCTGATGATCTTAATTGTCTCAATTTAACAATTCCTTCTCTCATTGCCAAGGTGATTTTGAAGCTCTTTATCCTTTTGAAGAACCATATGCTAATGGTGATGCAGCTATATTGGATCTAACTCTGTTTTGTTGCCACTGGCAGAGTGAGTCAGGAGCAAATTCTGAAGCAAAATCCTCAATGGTTGTAGAATCTAGTGACGACGAGGCCAAGCATGAGACCGAAGTGGCTGTTGCCAAGGGCAATACAAGTGCTGCTGGTGATGATCTTCACCTTCTGGATTCTTTAATAAAATTTTATTTTAATTTTACTTTTTGATGCATCAACTTCTTTCAATCAATAGAGATATTGTATAATGCTTCGTATATTATCATTGTCAATAATGATGATATTTTGAACATCTAACAATGTACCTAAAGTTAGCTAAAAATACTTGTTAAAAGACTGACCTTGAGTGGAAAACTTGGATGCTGGAATGCTTGCAGGGTCTAATTGATCTATGTACCAAGAGTGCAGGAGAACTACTTAGATCAAAATAGTAATCTTGTCTTTTTAAAGAGCTTGACGTTCCCAGCAAAATAGAAGTCAAAAGAGAGGAAGCTGTTGTTGGAACTTCCTCTTGTTTTGATCGAGATGATCGAGATGATGATGATGAAGTTGTTGGAACTTCCTCTTGTTTTGAGAATGATTTTTTGGGTAGCTGTTTTAGGAGTGGCTGCCTTGTTCTTTCATCTTTACAACACTGTTTTAATTGCAGTCCCTACATTTGTTTATCTTTGATCATATTTGTAGCTAATTTATGTCTTTGTATTATGTTGAGATTTCAAAACAGGAGGGCTATAATGTGTAGGAGGGACTGAGTTACTGGATGATGACTTCGGATTATGACCCACATGGAGTTTATAGTGTTTTGTGCAGCTGCATTATTATTAGTTTAATTAGTTGTGATGTATTATTATTTATTTTGTTCTTTGTAAATTTATATTTTTCATTGTGATGTAACAACAATATTATCTATTTTGCATTTTTATTTATTTTGTTCTTTAATTTATTTTTGTATAAATTAATTTTAGAAAGTGTTTAAATTATATTTTAAAAACAATCTGGGTAATTTAAATTATTGACATGAAATTAGAATTTAAAAAAAAAAGTTGCTATAAATTTTTTTTTAAAGTTTTAAAGAGTTTTTTTTTTTAAAAATAAAAAGTAAAAACAGAAATCCTGTTATAACCCGGATTTAATCCGGATACCCGGTTATAACTCGGATTAATTCGGGTAAATCCGGATACCCGGTTACAAACCGGATATCCGGATGTAATCCGGTTATCCGTCCGGATTAAATCCGGGCGGATAACCACCTGGTTTCTAAAATCCGGATCCGGATCGATCCAGATCCGGTTATGGCCGGATATCTGGATCCGGATCCGGATCCGGATTCGGTTGCACACTCTTAAAGCAAACTGTGCTGCACATCATCTAGCAAAAGTTGCTCTAGCGCATGAAGATGATCAAATTTGGATAGAAGATGGGCCAATGCAGATTATGTCTACTGTTTATTTAGAACAGTCTATGTAATGTTGACAGATTTTTGTCTTCGCATTTCATATCAATGGAAGTTCTATTTAAAAAAAAAAAAAACAATCTTGTACTTCTTGAAGACTCATCTAATTAATACAGAAAACATCTAACTGCCATTTGCAACTAAATTAAAAATAAAAATAAACTCGAAGAACAAAGATGATGCAGAAAATGTACTCTCTTATTTCTTTCAAGAAACTTTAAGGCCTTTTTTGTTTTCACAACTCATCTCAACTCATCTTATTTAATCATTACAATGTTTTCAAATCTCACATAAAATAAAATAAATAATTCAACTTTCTCAAATTCTAAAACAAAAATTATATTAAAAAAATATATTTCAACAATATTTAATTCAATTTTTAACTTTTATTTCAACTCGTCTCATCTTATTTCATCTCAAAAAACAAACGAGATTGAGATGGTAATAATGTAAGTGATATAAGCATTCTTTCTGCTTGGATATGGTAATAATGATCGATGTGCTTTTAAATGATTAGTTAAGCTATATTTGGATGTTAAGATGAGTTGAGTTGAATGGTGAATAATAGTATTTTATGAGTCCCATTGAGATGAGCTTAATTTTTTTAGGTTGAGATATGTTTAATTTTTAAGATTAAAATATATGAAATAAATTGAGATGAGTTTAATTTCTTTTATTAAAAATTAAAAAAAAAAATAAATCCCATTAATAATTAATTTAAAATAAATAAAATTTAATTGAATAACCAAACACAACCTTAAATTTCTAATCTACCCCCAATATGAATAGTAGGGGTGTAACAGGTCTGGTTTTGGACAAAGTTTAGGGCCAAACCGATATGTACCGGTTTTGCATTTTCCTAAACCGATTATGCTCCGGCTACCCTCCTAAATAGGTACTTCCGATTTCTGGTCCAGTCTGGTTTTTTGATTTTTTTAACATGTAAATTTATCATTAAAAATCTGTTTATAAAAAAAAAAACCTATTTAAAAAAATCTATTTTATACTTTTATTCCAAAATCTGTTACTATTACAAAAATTTGGTTTACTAAAAAAAATGATTTACTACAAAAACTATTATTTATTAAAATCTATTTTACTAAATTTTTTTAAAAAAAATATGCTTTACTAAAAAAAATCTGCTTAAGCCTATAAATATAACTACTACAAAAACTGAAAAAAAAAAAAAAAAAAAATCTACAACCATGTATTGTTTAGTGGCCTTGTGCTGCTGGGCTTTCTAGCCCGCTGGCAACTATATACTAATATAACTATATATTATTACTATATTATATAGTATAATATGTTATAATATATCCTATATACTATGTACTAATATACTAGTAATACTATTGGTAACTATACTATCATACATATATGATATATTATACTAGTACTATATATTATACTACTAGTCAATAGTATATAGTAATACTATTGGTATAGACTACCATATAGTACTATATCAATATGTAAGTGATAATAATACTATATTAAATAATAGTAATACTATTATTACTAATATATAATAGTATTATATATTATACTATTATAGTGTTACTACTACATATAGTTATACATTAAAGAATAAAATAATACATTGATACTAAATATATATAGTTATAGTGATTGGTTATAACTATTAGTATAAACTATATAATAGTATTAGTATTAAACTATTAGTATAGCTATATATTAGTATATTGGTTATAGACTAGATTATTAGTATAGCTATATATTAGTATTAATTATAGTGATTAGTATAACTATATAATAGTATTAGTATTAGACTATTAGTGGATTCTAGTGGATGGAGGATTAGAGATGGGAAATCAGCTCATCTTTGGACCTACCAGTGGATTCCAGGCCATAAGAATTAGGAACAGGAGCTCGGGTTTAATGATCAAAACAGAGGGGACTTAGTGGACTCTATCATTGAAAACTCTACTAAATGGTGGGATATTATGAAAATTAAATCCCTTTTCATGCCAGGTGTGGTGGTAGATATCATGAAGTGTTTATTTCTCCTGGGGAAATAGCTGATACTTGGATTTGGAGCCATGAAAGAAGTGGAAAATTTTCAGTCAAGAGTTGCTACAGGTTTATTATATCTCAGAAAAGCAGTGGCTTGGCAGAATCCTCAACCAGGAGTAGGCAACAGAGCTTGTGGAAGGACCTAAGGAAAATGAGGGTACCAAACAAGATCAAAATCTTTGTCTGGCGGGCCTGTAAAGATGTACTTCCATCCAAGGAAAATCTGTTAAAAAAAAGGTCATTCTACAAGGGAAGTGTAGCTTCTGCCTGCAGACAGTGGAAGACTTTCATCATGCCATACTGAGTTGCTGTCAAATAAAAGAAATATGGCATGAGTTCTTCCCAGACTTGGTTAACAGTTCAAGAACCTAGATTTTTGACTTAGCTCTACATCTTGCTGAAAAGAAGGAGAATGATAGATTGAGCACATTTTTCAGCTTGGCATGGGGATGCTGGTATATAAGGAACAAAATGAAATTTGAGAAGACAAACCTGAATCCAAGACAGGTGACAGAGTATGCTTTGGGTCTCATGAAAAGCTACAAGGAAGTACAGACAAAAACTCGGGTACAACTTAAAGACCACCTAAGGTGGAAACCTCCTCCAATAGGTGTGCTAAAACTTAACACTGATGGAGCAATTTTGGCAATCGGCAAAAGGCAGGAGTTGGAGTGATCCTTAGAGATGAAGCAGGAAATGCTATCATGGCAGCAAGTAAGGTAGAAACCGAAGTTGAAAACTATTAGAGCCTATGCACCTGCCTCAGAGGATTACAGCTCATCCGAATCTTCCACAACAAAATCACAACAGAATGGAGGAATCATCTCTGGCCAATAGGATTACTTTAGCATATTCTAGAGAATATTTTCATGTTCTATAAATACCAAATAGTACCCAGAGTGAATGCATGAAATATGGTTATAGAGAAATATCTGTAATGATGGAACCCGTGTATGCTCTGTTTTTGATGAATTCCATTTGATGAATTTTGTCGAACACTCTGTGTACACTATCTGCTGCTATCTGTTTAAGCTTATTTAACA
>QEOT01003450.1:3946-138278 GCA_003123785.1 Pterocarya stenoptera | reverse complement strand
CTATCTGTTTAAGCTTATTTAACATGGTATCAGCAGCCCCATAGGACCAACGTCCACCTATCTCTTTCCGATTCATCATGGCACCATCCAAAAACGCTTCACCGAATCCTTCCATCACTAATTCTGCAGCTCAACTCATCACCATTAAACTATCCACAGACAACTATCTCCTTTGGCATGCTCAAATTACTACTTTCCTTAAAGGAAATCAACTCTTTGGGTATGTCGATGGATCCATACCTCCGCCTCCCACCACTATCAATGGCGACACCAACCCCGAATATAATTTCTGGAACCTTCAAGACCACTTAATCATGTCAGCCATTTTTTCTTCTCTTACCGATACCGTTCTTTCCCATGTTTTGGATTGTTCTACTTCTCGTCAAATCTGGCAAACTCTTCATAGTCTCTACTCTGCACAGTCCACAGCTCATCAATGCAGCAGGTATATTTCCACAAAGCTAAGGCTCTGTCAGCCTCTCTCAATGCAGCAGGTCATCCTCTTCCTGAATCAGAATTTCTCATCTATCTTTTAACTGGCTTAGGGACAGATTTTGAGTCGGTGGTATCCTCTATTACCACTCGACCAGAACCTCTCTCTATTTCTCAGGTTTATAGCTTCCTTGTAAATCATGAGTCGCGTCTCACTCATCAAACACAATCTCTTCTCTCCACTGCTTCATTCTCTGCTAATTCTACTACTACGCGTTCAACCAACCAAGTTTCGTTTACTCCACCTAACCGAGGTCGTGGTCGTGGCTTTCGACGAGGTCGGGGTGGACGTTCTCCTCATTTCTTTCCTCCCCAGCAAGCGAATCGTCCTACTTGTCAACTCTGTCACCGTGTTGGTCACACTGTAGTCTCCTGTTATCATCGCTTTGATCATGCATATCAGTCCCCCCTCCCTCCTCTTTCACTGCTAATTTTACAAATTATCCGACTCCCTCACCTCCTTCTAATAACTGGTTCCCAGATACAGCTGCTTCCACTCATTTTACGTCTGACTTCTCTAAGCTCAACCTGGAATCCACTCCCTATCAAGGACCTGATCAAGTAACCATCGGTGATGGCTCCTCTTTGGCTATCCAGAATTCGGGATCTGGCTTACTCCCAACACCATCTGGCAATTTTCTCCTTCGTCAATTACTTCATGTTCCATTAATTTCCAAAAACTTATTATCAGTTCGTCAATTCTGTTTAGACAATTCAGTTTTCTTTGAATTTAACTCATATGGTTTTTTTGTGAAGGATTTACATTCCCAGGAGGTGCTTCTGCAGGGTCCCGTTAAGAATGGCCTGTATGTGCTTCCAGATGATCAGGCTGTTTCTCTTTCTTCCCAGCATGCTTACATTGGCGAACGAACTTCACCACAGATCTGGCATTCTCGTCTTGGTCATCCCTCTTCACGTATCACCTCTTTCACTATACGCCATTATCATCTTCCAGTCACCTCTGCCTCTACACAGTCTCCTTGCTCGGCCTGTCTACAAGCTAAATCACATGCTCTTCCTCATCCATCTTCACCCTCTCGGTCTACTTTTCCTTTTCAATTGTTATTTCTAGATGTTTGGGGACCTGCGCCTGTGCTGTCCTCCAGTGGCTTCGCTTTTATTTTTCTATTGTAGATGATTTCACTAAATATATTTGACTTTTTCCATTGCATGCAAAATCAGATGTCTCTACAATTCTTTTTAGCTTTTATTAAATATGTGAGCAACACTTTTTCTAAAAATATAATTAGCATCCAATCAGATTGGGGTGGCGAGTTTCGTTCCTTTCATGCTATTTTACAAAATCTTGGAATTTCTCATAGAATTTCTTGTCCATATTCTCATGCTCAAAATGGTAGTATTGAAAGACGTCATCGCCACATTGTTGAAACTGGGCTTTCTCTTCTAACTCAATCTTCAATGCCCACACAATATTGGGTTGATGCTTTTCAAACTGCCGTTTTTCTTATTAATCGAATGCCCACTCCTATTCTTCATCACATTTCTCCCTTTCAAGCTCTTTTTAATTCTATTCCTGATTATAATTTTTTACGTGTTTTTGGTTCAGCTTGCTGGCCTAATCTTCGTCCTTTTAATCGTCACAAATTAGATATAAGGTCTCAACTCTGTGTATTTTTAGGCTACACCTCTAATCACAAAGGATATAATTGTCTACATATTCCCTCTGGCAAAATTTATATTTCGCGTGATGTACGCTTTAATGAAAATGTTTTTCCCTTTGCTTCCTCTGTTGACTCTTCTATCCGGAACTCTTCTTCTCTGCTTCCTCATCAACACTCGGCCTTATTTCCGTTAGCTCCACCACGGGCCCCTACAGATCTCTCACTTCACCCCACGGCCCCTACAGATCTCTCACTTCAACCCACGGCCCAGTCCAGCCCATACACTACTCCCTCAGAGTCCAATCCCGACCAACCCACTTCCCCTGCTATTCAAGCCCGTGATCCTCCTTCCTCTAACCCTATTTCTCCTGAAAGTTCTTCTTCAAGCTTCCCCTCTGCGCCGACACCAACTTCTCCTCTTCATGCTGTCTTCCCGATACCTCCCAATCCTTCTTTCTCCAATAATCATCCCATGTTAACTCGGTCCAAAGATCAAATTACCCGACCCTTAAGGCGCCACGATGGGACCATTCCTTGGCCACCATCAAATCACTCTGCTGCTCTCACCGAAACCCTCTCCATCCCCGATGAACCAAGCTCGTACACGGAGGCTTTCAAATACACTGTCTGGCGTGCTGCCATGGCTAGTGAATTTGAAGCCCTTCTCAAAAATAAAACCTGGATCCTCGTCCCCTCCCATCCGAATCAAAATCTCCTAGGTTCTAAGTGGGTCCTTAAGACCAAACGACTTGCTGATGGGACCATTGAGTGACGTAAGGCTCGCCTTGTCGCAAAAGGGTTTCATCAACAAGCCGGGCTTGACTATTCGGAAACATTCAGTCCTGTCGTCAAGTCGGTTACCGTGCGCCTGTTGATCTCCATTGCTGTGACTCGACGATGGCCTCTTCATCAACTGGACATACAGAATGCCTTCTTGCACGGGGACTTGGAGGAGGATGTCTACATGCAACAACTATTTGGGTTTGTTAATTCTGATTTCCCTCATTACGTTTGTAAATTGCAAAAGTCTATCTATGGTTTGAAACAAGCCCCTAGGGCTTGGTTTTCAAAGCTTAGTTCGAAACTTACAGATCTTGGTTTTCGTTCTTCACTTTCTGATTCTTCTCTATTCATATTTACCTCTGCCAATGCTGCCATTTATGTGCTAATTTACGTAGATGATATTATTGTTACTGCCTCAGATTCGTCACTCATCTCTGAATTTATTTCTTCACTGTCTATATATTTCCCTGTTAAGGATCTTGGATTTCTTAATTTTTTTTCTGGGCATTCATGTCAATCGAACTGCTAAGGGTCTTTCTCTCACAATCTCGGTACATTTCTGATCTCCTCACTCGGACCAATATGCATGAGTCAAAGCCGGTGTCCACCCCAATGTCCCCTGCGTCTAAACTTACTGCCCTTGAAGGATCTTCATTTGAAGATCCTCAACTTTACAGAAGTATTGTTGGTAGTTTACAATATCTGTCCTTCACTCGTCCCGACATTTCATTTTCTGTTAATAAAGTTTGTCAATACATGCACTCACCCCGTCACTCTCATTGGCAAGCTGTCAAACGCATTTTGCGTTATCTTCGTCTCACCATCTCCTTTGGTCTCTTTTTCTCTTCTACTTCAACTGTTAAACTCACTGCCTTTTCAGATGCTGATTGGGCTGGCTGTCCCGATGATCGGAAATCGACTGGTGGGTTTTGTGTTTATTTTGGGTCTCATTTAGTGTCCTGGGGTTCTAAGAAACAACCGACTATAGCCCGCTCCTCCACTGAAGCTGAATATAAATCTGTTGCTAACACTGCTTGTGAGCTTTTGTGGATACAATCTTTGTTAAAAGAATTAGGGATCTTTATTTCTGATGCTCCAACTTTGTTATGTGATAATATTGGTGCGACTTATCTTTCAGTTAATACTGTCTTACACTCACGAACTAAGCATGTGGATCTTGATTTTCATTTTGTAAGGGATCGTGTAGCTAACAAAACACTGAATGTCTCCTTTGTTCCAAGTAAAGAACAGATTGCTGATATCCTCACTAAGCCACTCTCTTCAGCACGTTTTGCTCTCTTACGTTCAAGCCTCACTATTCTTCCTGTGTCGCTTGAATCGCGGGAGGATATTAGAGCCTATGCACCTGCCTCAGAGGATTACAGCTCATCCGAATCTTCCAGAACAAAATCACAACAGAATGGAGGAATCATCTCTGGCCAATAGGATTACTTTAGCATATTCTAGAGAATATTTTCATGTTCTATAAATACCAAATAGTACCCAGAGTGAATGCATGAAATATGGTTATAGAGAAATATCTGTAATGATGGAACCCGTGTATGCTCTGTTTTTGATGAATTCCATTTGATGAATTTTGTCGAACACTCTGTGTACACTATCTGCTGCTATCTGTTTAAGCTTATTTAACAAAAACCCAGAAACAATTGAATTATTAGCAGTCTTTCGAGGCATGCAGTTATGCCCAAGTATGGGTATATCGAATATAATTATTGAAAGTGAGTGGTTGATGTTGGTCGAGTCGGTATAACGAAATGAAATGGAGGATTCTATTAAAGTGCTGTTCACAGAAGTTCAAAGACTCCAAAAATGTTATGCCACTTGTTTATTTAACCATGTTTATAGATAGGGGAATGAGGCTGCTCATCGACTCGCTCGCTATTCTTGGCGAGTTCATAATATTGAGATGTGATGTGATTGTATTTCAGAATTTCTTTCTCAAACCATATGGCTTGATAATATATTAGACTATTAGTATTAGTATATATATTAGTATTAGTTATAGTGATTAGAATAACTATATATTAGTATTTGTTATAGTGAATTTAATTTATTATAACTAGTAGCATATAGTAATACTATTGGTATTGGTAATACTATACTAATACTATATATTATGTTGAGAATTTATTAGGCTATAAAATGTAATTAATATTATAATATATATTTTTTATATTAATAAAATTTTATGTTATAAATTATAATATGAAATTATATATAAAAACTTCATATATAATTATATATTATATATATAACTTATATATAAAAAATATTTTGTATAATATATAAAATTAATTTATATATATTTTTTCCAACGGATCTGGTTTGGTCCCGTAAATTACGTAATCGAAACTGGACTTGGTCCGACCGTTTTTCATAATACTAGAACTAGTCCCGGACCAGACCGATTCAAAGCCAATCCAACCGTGGCTTTGAACTAGTTTGATCCGATCCGATCTGGGACGATTTTTTGATTTTTTGATCCAGTTTATATTTACACCCCTAATAAATAAAGAATTGAGTTTTGTGGTATTTTATATTGTCGATGAGTTTTTTTTTTGTTTTTTAT
Source organism: Pterocarya stenoptera (assembly GCA_003123785.1). NCBI lineage: Eukaryota > Viridiplantae > Streptophyta > Magnoliopsida > Fagales > Juglandaceae > Pterocarya > Pterocarya stenoptera. The sequence continues at coordinate 132,791 of QEOT01003450.1, read as the reverse complement.
TATTTCTATCAATGAGTTAAAAAAATAAAAGAAAAAAAAGAGTTAATTCCGAAAAACAACGTACGGTGACACCTCATCGATAGCTGGAGTCCAAAGTCAATTTTCACACGACATGACGACAGAGCATTACATAATCAGTGGGCACGTCACCCATTTTCTCAGCATGTCACTATAAAATAGAAAATTATATTACTTAAAATATTTTGTTTTGGATGAGTTGTCCACCCACAGAACCCATGTGACAGGGGAGGGGCCGGGTCGAACAGTGAATAGGGTTGTCACCTATCACATAAAAAAAAGTATTCGTCAACTTTCAATTTTTATCCTACTACTACTACTACTACTATTATTATTATTATTATTTTTTTTTTCTAACCAGAAAAATATATAATTCATATAAATTAGAAAAACGAGACGTATGAAAATGGGTAAAGTTTCTTAAAAGATATTTCATTATAACAAGCACATCGTAACAAAGAAAAAGGGTTTTAGATTACGGTTTCCTACGATACCTTGAAAAGAGGGTGTCACCTAAAATGATGGTTTTTAACAATTTTCACAACTGTGCGAGTTGTGGAGCCCCTCCTTGAGGTGGTGTCTGAAGGTATACTGCAGTTTGTTATCTTGAGATATTTTTTAAAGAGACCCTTATTCCTTTCATCAAGATTATCGGTTAAAGAAAGCGAAAATATAGTAGGAAGAGTAGCATTGAATGGACTGGACTCTGGTGGGCCAAATTTCTTCATGCGCACTTGGAAACCATGCACCAGTGATTGTGAGATGGGGGGTAGATTTAGAAGATATTGAGGTGAAGTATCTACTGGTGTGACATGTGTAGCCGAATGACGCATTATGGCATGGTGGTGCGTGAGTGTGACGCACCGAGATATTTACCACGGTTCCGCTTTGTCGCGGTAGATCGACGGCTGGGGAGTTGCTTGGTAGGGTGTGTACCGATAGTCGATCGCCAGAGTGCGGTAGATTTGACTAAAACCGAACCGGTGGAAATTAAAGATAAAAAATATTAGCATGAAAATATATACACAAATCAATATTGGAGAATGAATGGAGAGGAGGATGGGAGCCGAGGCTACACCGGCCTCCTCTCCGATGGAAACGCTCGAAAAGATTGAGTAGCTTTTCCAAATAGAAAGATGAGCTTCTCTATCTAGAAATATCTAGAAATAGAGGCTTGACTTGTCCCTTCCAAATATTTAAGATTTTTTTTTTTTTTTTAACCTTGCTTTCATTTGCTTTCTATCATCTTTGTTTTTTTTTTTTTTGATAACCAATGAAACTTTCATTCATAAGAAAAAGCATTACACAACAAACTGATCAAACCAAAGGGCATGATCCACAAAACCTGGGACATGTTCCCACCACATTTGAATAGTAGCTACATTCCATGCAAACTGTGCCAAGCTATGTGCTACCCCATTACCCTCCCGACAGACATGTTGAACATGTATATTTGTGAACCGCATCATCATCTCTTTTATATCTTATATCAAATTCCCATTTGAGGAGAAAGGTTCTTGTGTTGCTTGTAATTCCTGCACCAAGACTAAGCAATCAGATTCTACCACCAATTTAGATATTCCAACCGGGAGACAGAGCTGCAAGCCTCTCATAACAGCTAGCACTTCGATAGTACTGGGTTCGTCAACAAAATCTTCCTTTACAGTTACGTCCATGACAATTTTACCACCTTCATCTCGTAGAACCACTCCTATTCCAGCTTTCCCCACATCAGCGAAAACTGCACCATCGATATTCAGCTTTAAGAATCCCGGTGGAGGTGATTGCCATCTGCAAATTGTTCTCCTCTCCATTGCATTAGACTTTTTCAACTGGACAAAAGTATAGTGAAGAGAAAGGGCATGATTAACTGCTACCCTGGGTTCAACCACCTTTCTCTCCATCATCATCTTATTACATCTGAACCATAAACTCCATGCAATCAGAAAATACAAAGTAAAATTTGCCTCATTTCCTCTTTCCAAGACAACTCTAACCTGTTCCAAGAAGGTTACTTGTTGCTGAACCTGCTGCAATAAAGGGAACCACTGCTGCCATACCAGTCGAACATGAGAGCAAAAAAGAAGAGCATGTGCCACGTCCTCCCCATGTACCTGACAAAAACAACAGACATTCTCCACCTCTATGTTTTTATGGCTCAAATTAGTCAAGGTTGGTAGAATATTTTTGCAAGCTCGCCATGCAAAGATATTGGTTTTATTTGGAACTTTCATCTGCCATATACTCTTCCAAATCTTCTTATCAGCCATTAGAGAGGAGCTTTCGCCATTACCTTCAGATTTTAGAGTTTGTATCAGCCTATAAGCACTTTTCACAGTAAAGTTCCCATTTGTTTCTGCATTCCAAATCCATTTGTCCATATACTCCGTATTTGATAGTCTGATTTGAAGGATTTTATCTGCCACATTTGGATTGAAGAGAGATCTAACTTGACATATCTTCCACAATCTAGTATCCTTATCAATTAGTAAATCTACCGTTGCTTCCTCATGTGCCTCATTCATAGAAATCCCATCAATTGCTGGCTGCAAATAGATATGACCTAGCACCCAAGCATCTTTCCATATTTTAATATTTTCCCCCGTGCCAACTCGCCATCGACATCCTGCCTTTAACCATTCTTTCGCTTCAAATATCTCCCTCCAAGCATAGGAAGGGTTATTTCCTAACTTTGCTTGGAAAAAGGGAACACTTGGAAAATATTTAGCCTTGTATATTATGTGGAGCAAAGAGTCATGATTATGTAAAAGCTGCCATCCTTGCTTTGCTAGCAAAGCCAAGTTGAAAAAATGTAGGTTCTTGAACCCCATACCCCCTTTAAACTTCGACCGACAAAGTTTCTCCCAACTCATCCAATGAATTTTCCGCTCATCTTCTTTTTGCCCCCACCAAAACCTAGCCATCAAACTCTCCAATTTGCTACACAAATTCAACAATAATTTAAAACAGCTCATGGCATAGGTCAGGATTGATAAAGCGACAGTTTTGATAAGAATTTCTTGTCCCCCTTGAGATAATAATTTGCCTTTCCAACTCTGCAGTTTAACCCAAACATTCCTTTTAATATCCTCAAAAGCGCTCTTTTTAGATCTTCCCACTAGGTTAGGCAACCCTAGATACGTATCATATTGCTGAAAAGATCTCACACCCCATAAAGCCAGAATATCTCTCTGTTTCTATTCAGCCACATTCTTGGAAAAAATCATAGCAGTTTTTGTTTTATTAATCATTTGTCCTGAGGCCAACTCATACTGTTCTAACAGTGTTTGAATATGAAAAGTTGTTTGAGCATCCACTTTACAGAAAATGAGAATATCATCCGCAAACAGAAGGTGATTTAAACTAGGGGCCCTTCAACAAACTTTTATACCGTTAACCAAACTTCTACTCTCAGCATCTTTCAGCAACGCAATCAATCCCTCGGTACAAAAGAGGAATAAGTAAGGGGATAGAGGATCCCCTTGCCTAATACCTCTAGTAGGAATAATATGCCCTTGGGATTCACCATTCACCAAAATGGAAAAAGGAGACTGTTTTAACACATTCCATGACCAGATTTAAAAAAGGCGCTGCAAACCCCAACTTTAACATGATATTTTCTAAAAACAGCCATTCCACTCGATCATACGCTTTACTCATGTCTAATTTGAGCGACATATAACCTTTTCGACCCATTCTCTTTTGCCTCAAGTAGTTCACAAGCTCATAAGCAATCAATACATTATCAGTCATTAGTCTACCCCCAACAAAAGCAGATTGTGATTCAGAAATAACCTCGGGCAGCACACATTTTAATCTATTAACCAGCACTTTTGAAACTAGCTTATAGATCACATTACAAAGACTTATAGGACGAAAATTAGACACCAACTCACAAGTCTTCTTCTTGGGAATTAAGCTAATTAATTAAAGCGTGGTTTAAATCTTTAGGGATAACTCCTGAATTAAGAGTTTGCAACACAGCTTGGGTCACTGAAGAGCCAACAATATGCTAATATTTCTGGAAAAAGAGTGGGGACATACCGTCAGGCCCTGACGCTTTTGTTGGATGCATTTGTTGTAGAGCCAACCTAACCTCCTCTGCCTCAAATGATCTACTAAGCTGCTGGTTCATCTCTGGAGTGACTTTTCTCTCCACACAATTTAAGACTTCATGCTGACTATGTTGCCCAGAAGAAGAAAATAGGTGCTGGAAAAAACCAACAATTTGATCCTTCATCGGAGTTCCTTCTATCCATTCACCCTAATCATTTTTAAGGCCCTTAATCCAGTTCCTCTTCCTTCGAGCAGTAGCTTGGGAGTGAAAAAAATGGGTGTTTTGATCCCCTTCATGTAGCCACTGCACTCTAGATCGCTGCCTCCACATCACTTCCTCCCGTTCAAGCCATAACTGCAAATTCGCCCGAGCTTTAGACACACCCACTGGATCAGGTTGCCCAACATCTTTAGCTTGCATATTCTCAAGGTTTTGCCTCACCTCATTAGTCAATTTCTTGACATGCCCAAAAGACATCTTATTCCATAAAGCCAATTGATTACCACAAACTTTAATACGTCTCATAACCCCTTCCATAATATTGCTGCCAAGCCCATCCCTAGCAGTCCAAGCATTTTCAATAATATCAGCACATTTCCTCTCTCCTACTCACATCGCTTCAAACCAGAAATTCTTCTTCCTTCTTCCCCCAACAAAAGAGCCTTCAGAATCAAACCAGATGGGTAAATGATCAGAGTGTGCAGCCACACCATGACTTACCACCAAACAAGGAAACAGGTCCAAGACACTATTATTTCCCAAAAAACGATCAAGTCTCTCACTAATGAGAGCATCACCATCTCGCCCATTCGACCAAGTGTACTTGGGGCCAATGAACCCTAAATCACGTAAAGAACAGTCCATCAACACTTCCCTAAAAGCCTCCATTTGATTCTCAGGCCGTAATCTCCCACCCCTCTTTTCACCCAGCTGAAGAATTTCGTTGAAATCACCCCCCAAAATCCATGGTACATCATCATCAGTATGTAGATGACGTAGCAAATCCCATGTGACAAATCTACTAACGGTATGCAGACTCCGATAGAAACCCGTAAACCTCCATTCACACTCATCATTCTCACTCACAAGAACATCAATATGATTGAGTGAAAAAGATTTTAATCGGACTGAAATATTTCCTTTCCACAACAAAGCCAGCCCTCCACTCTTCCCAACACAATCAACAGTAAAGCAAGATTGAAAACCCAAATTATACTTACATACCTCCATCCTCCAAGTCTTCACTTTAGTCTCTTGAAGAAACACCAGCGCGGGATCTTCTCGCGCAATCAGATCCTGCAAAGCACGAATTTCCTGTGGGTTCCCAAGCCCACGGGAATTCCAACATAATGTTTTCATGGCTGTCGGCAGGGCTAGACCCCAGCCTCTACCGATACATCAATTTGAACCTCATGCAGTTGCTCCGCCGTCGAACCTATCATCTCTGTTTTCGGTTTGAATTGAGAGGTGAGTTAAGATCATTTCAACTCATCTCATTACTATGCACTACTATCAAATTTAACTCACAAATCTCACTATCGTTTATAAACTATCTCAACTCCTCTCATCTCATCTTTCAATCTTTTATGATTTCGGATGTGATCTTGCAATTTAGTCAATTAATTATTTGCCATATTAATTACCACTCACTTCAAGTGATTTGATGGCCGGCCTTTCAGGCAGGATTACAGTTTTAGGGACTATTTAATTTGCTAAAATATCGTCGAGTTTCGTTTTCCCAATTGAACCATGCTTGGCTAGTCAAGTTTTACTTCAGAATTGTTAAATTTTCATTCGCCACTATGACTTAATAATATTACATATATACATAAAGAAAAATGCTAAAGGTAACCGGCTTGGGGAAACGTGGGGTAATCGCCGTCTATGTGGCAATAACAAAACGATGACATTTCATGCTTATCCCGAAATCCTCTTTCCCCCATCCCCAACACTGTATTTTGTTCATTTTTCTCTCCCGAAATCTCCTTCCCCCCTCTTTCTGCTTTCTTCATTCCAATTGCTCATATTCATATTCACAGATCACAAGACCCACGGGTGACTGCTCTCGAGATTTGCAAACTGATTTTCCTTTTATGAGCAAAACACTCCGAAACATGCACTTCTTTGCAAGTTCATATTTTTTTCTCTATGATTTTGTCCAAAATTGGGTATTAGAACTACCTTTCTCATTTCAAATTTGAGAAAACGTAAACTTTGGTGAAATGGCATCCATTATAACTGAAATATACAAGTATTTGTAACACTAAGACGAGCAATCTTTGGCAGATCATCGTTTTCGGCCCGAAACAGGCTTCTTCACAGCTCCTACTGAGACTAAAAGCTGATCAAGGGATGAAAAAGTTTTCATATCATATGATCGGAGTCATCTGGATTTTTGGAGCTGCAAAGATGATGACCATGGTGATTGGGAAGGAAATTTTCTTTGTGGAATAAAATAAGAGAAGCTTAGGAGAGAAGGAGAAACAAGGTGCGATGAAGTAGAGGGGAAAGAAAGTCTGTTCGATTTTTTTTTTTTTTATAAATTGTCTAATGTGGCATAAAAACAAATTGGCAATTACACCGTGGTTTCCCTCCGCGGTTGTACGTAGAATGACTGATAAATAAAAGAAGACACGAGTGAAGACTAACGTGAATAGTTCACCAATTAACAAAGAACTATTTATGAGAACATATCCTATATATTAATGTTCATTACTGTCATGATCTGCAACTTGTGAATTTGTCTCTAAATATATATATATAGAAAAAACTTAATATATTTCTTGGGCGAGAACCATATTAGTTGTTTTTTCTCTCAAATTATTTGTTTCATTCGTTTTTCATTCTCAGTAAATATTTGATTTTAAGTTTTAGAAGTGATTTTTGTTTTTATTTTAATTTTTAATAGGATTCTTGTTTATTTATGTATTCAATTTCATGCAATAATTTAGATTTTCATATTTTCGAAGAAAGCATTATAATTTTGAATCTTGGTGTTATTTTAGCCCAGCTTCTGGGTTTTATAAAATAATTTCGAATTTTATCATCAATCAATATTTTTTAGAGTTTTTTTTTTTCTCTGTTTTGCATCTTTTCTCAATCTCAATCCACAGTTCCTGTTTATTAACTAGTAGTCAAAATATAATCCTTAATTATGTCTGGCGTTAGTCGACATCAAATCTTTAGCATTTTTTTGGGATGATTTATCATCAATTTTCATAGTTGATGATAGAGGTCGTGGTGGCTTAGACTGGTTCCAAATGAGGAAACCCCATACTGTGATCGTAATTTACAGAACGTGATGATTCCAGATTTGCATAGTCAAATAGCAGAATTAACCCAACGTTTAGAGGCGTAGAACTTGGAGGATTTGATGGATGAACATGATTCTGATTCCAGTTTAGAGATCCCCGTATCACAATTGTGCTCTATTTTGGGAGCACCCTTGGTTGCATGCTGAAGATTTCATTTATTTGTTGTATAATGTTGAGTGGATTTACATTGTATAATGAACGTTCTTCCATAGGGTGAAACTCTACACCATTGTACCATACATATCTTGATGGAGATAAACTAGTGGAAGAGATAACTATTTTTATCAAAAACATAGGAAATTTGAAAAAGAAAATGGTTATGAAGTTTTGAAGTTGGAAGATGAAACAATTTTTGAGACATTTAATTATGTTGGTTTTTTTGGAGTTGAGGTTTTGTTTTTTCAAATTCTCTTATGCTAAATATCGTTTTTGGATTTGAGATGTGGAAAAGAAACTTTATTTCAGAATATAAGATGTTTAATATTATTTTATTTCGAGTTAGGTCAAATCAATTTTAATTTTGTCATAATTTTTGGGACGGGACCAAAAGATCAATTTTAATTTGAGATCACAAGATCGAGACAATAAAATTTAGAATTCAAGGTCGAATTCTTTCCAACTTAGTGAAAATAATGTAAGCCCAAATTGTTATTGGGAAAGTCAGATTCTACATTAATTACATTGAATTACCTTACCCCAAGGTGAATGTGAGCAAATATGTAAATAAACGTTTAATATCTTCCTTGGCCTGGGCAATATCTTTTTTTTTTTTTTCCCGTCAAATCATATATTTATGTTTATTTTTACATTGTTAGTAAATATTTGATTTTAAGTTTTAGAAATGATTCTGATTTCGATTTTGACCAAAATGTTGATAGGAGTTTTTGTTTAATTATGTATTTAATTTTCATGTAATAATCTATATCTTTCCTTTTTTAAACAAATCATTATAATTTTGAATTTTGAAGTTATTTAACCTCGGCTTATGGGTTTCATAAAATACTTTTAAATTTTATTATTGCTCCAATTTTTTTTAGAATTTTATCTCTATTTTACATCTCATATCAATCTCAATATTCCTTATTTTAATTAATTAACTAGTCCTCAAAATATAATCTTTGTTTTGGGGGCATCAAATATGGTCATAGTCTCATAGACTGTTAGGATAATGTTTTTTTTTTTTTAAATAGTTAGTATAATGTTATAACTTCATTTACTTGTTGAATAATGGATATTTATAATTGAAATAATCTTCCCAGCCCTAATTTAATTGGTGAAAGAAGGCTGATTGGGCTGTCACATCGAATGGAGGTCTTCGTCAACTTTCAATTTTTACTCTGGTTTTTTTTTTGATAAAATTTTTACTCTGGTTTGATTTGCATTCCATCAGCTCTGTTTTATTTCACGACTTTCCCACGTGGTCTAGCAATAGTATTATATTCAATTATGTGGTTGGCATATTAATATGATAATGTCCACTCACTTCAACTGCTTTGATGGAGGGTCTATTTAATTTGTTGAAAAGCCGTCAAGTTTGATTTTTCTAATATTATTATACTACCATGCTTGAATGGTCAAGATTTACTTAGAAATTGTTAAATTTTCATTTGTGGTAGCTAAGAAAAAAATAATGTTTTAAATATTTTTTTTTAATTTTTAAATAAAACACAATTATCTTTTAAAACAAAAATTATATTTAAACAAATTTTAAAATTTATAATATTTTATTAAACTTTTGTTCTTTCATTTCTCAAAATTTCATAAAATATTTTTATTCAAACTATTTCATCATTATTTATAAAATTATGAGATATTTTAAATGTCCAAACAAACCTTAATTCCGGCATCCTTATCCTCGTTTAACTTGCTTGCTCTAATTTATAAGGTGCAATTCTTGAAATTTAAGTTTTGTGCTTCCTTCTTGATCTTCAACCCCCCAAACCAAAACGGTATAACTTATATATATAATATTTTTTCTCTATCAGAAATGTGAAAATCAACCAGCTGAAGCAAGCGATCGAGCTGCAGTTCCTGGGATTCAAGTCTTTCTTACGCGCGGATTGGAACAGCACTTAATTATTTGCATTATTATATTATAAATATATATAAGTATTTTAATGAAAGTACATCGTTATATAAATTTTAACTTTTAGATTAAACTAAATTAAAAAAACAAATTAAAAAAATCAATATTAGTATTTAATTTAGGTGATGATATTATTTGGACGTGAAAACTGCATATATAGGGCCGCAAAAAAAAAAAAAAAAAAAAAAAAAGGATAATAGGATAATGCAATTTAATTATATAATCCCGTTATTAACTCGTTAGTTGTTCTCTAAAATGAAGAGAAATAATTGACACTTTATCCTCAAAATAAGCAGAGGCCCCAATTAAACTGACTGTCCTTATAATCTTACGCTAGAAGAAGACAAGAGACTTGTTTAAACTAAATAGACTCGCTGGACATGATGAATGTGGAATCAGCTTGCTTAAAATCCAGCTTTCTGCTGCTCTAGCTTCGCTCAGTCCATGTCCTGGTCTGCTCGAACACAGAAGTCTATCAGGTTCAATGAATTGCTATATGAATACACGTTCTTTTTCCATTCATTAGGGTATAGACAATTACGAGATGTTCGTATAATATTTGCAGTATTTTATAATTTTGTAAATAATAACGTACGCAATAGTTTGAATGAAAATATTTATAAAAAGTTGTATTATTTTGTGTTTTGTTTTAAAGTTTATAAAAATTGTTGGAAATTTTGTGTTTGAGTAATTTTTAGGTAATGATAAGATGAAAAAATTGAAAAATTGAAACTGAAAAATATTTTGTATTTAAGTAATATTTGAGAATTAAATTATAAAAATATTTGAGAATTTGATAGTATACCATCAAAGCCTTGAAACCGTCTGTGTTATTGTTTAAGCCCAGGCCGACACAACCGTGCTCAGAGAGGTTTCTTTTGTTCTTCGTTTTTATTTGTTTTTGGGGTCCGGATACTCTACCTAGTTTGGGAAAAGAAGATTTTTCTTAGTGATAACGTCTTTCATTAAGCTGCAGTTTTTTTAATTGAAAAAACGATCTGTGGATGTAATAGATCGACCAAGAGTGTTGCAGGTTTCTCTAATCTGTTTTCCATTTTTTGTCAGGAAGCAGAATTCAGTGTACGGGTACACTACTTAAGTATGAGCTTCTGTGGGCGTCGGCAAGAGAACGGGGTAATTAGGTGAGCCACTGAGCATCTTCTTCTTCTATTGGCTAGGGGTGAGCACTAACAAAGTCGAGTCGGAATCTCCTAAATCGACTCCAACTTTCACTTTGTTGGAGTTCGAATCCAAATTCCGACTTTGACTTGCATAGGCTCTTATCTGACTCCAACTTTGACTTGCATAGGCTCTAATCCGACTCCGACTCTGACTCCGACTCTGCAGAGTCGAATTTGTGCTTTTATTGGACTTTTTTTGTTTAGCTTTATATTTAACCCACTTTTTGAAAAATAATTTTTTTGGGCTATCAAATTTCAATTTTTTTTAAAATTAAAAACTAAAACTAAATTATTCACTAGTGATTTAAGTCAATTTTACTAAATTATTCATTGCTAATTTAATACATTTTGCAAGTAAAAACTAAAACATAAAAAAAAATTAAATCATTCACTACCGATTTAATACAAACAAAAACTAAAACCTAAGTTACATAACCAAAACTGTTGAAACACAGCTAGCCACCAAATATTGTTATTTGTTCCTAACCACTAAATCATCATTAACTTATTATACTATACTTATTAGTTATTTTTATACTAGTATCTAATTTATTTATATACTAGACTTATACTATAATGTCTAATTACATGTTATTATACTATAATATTACATGTTATTATATTATACTAGTGTCTAACTTATTTCTAACTTAATTGTATACTAGACTTTATAGAGTCTAATTACATGTTATTATATTTTAATAAATTAGTATTATGTGTTATTAACTTATTATATTAGAATTATTCAATACTAGTGCCTAATTTATTTCTATACTTGATTATGTATGATAGTAATACTATAATGTTTACATATACTAAACTATTATTAATCTATTTATATTATATAATAATTAGCTCATACTAGTATATTATTGAATTTAACTATATAAGTATATATACTAAACTATATAAGAGTTAGTTATATATATAAATAAATAAATATTTTTATAATATATGTACAATATTGAAGTCGGAATTGAAGGGTAAAGTCGGATCGGATTGGAGTCGGAGTCGGTCCACCGACACCTTTGACTCTGATTTCTATTCTGACTAAAAAATTAAAAAAAATTTCAACTTGGACTTCATTTTGTTAGAGTCGAAACGGAGTCAAATTTTTAAATTTTTACTCAAATACCGGCTACTAATAACTAGCTAGTGAATTTGTATGGCTTAAAGCTGCTGACATCATTAATGGGATCTTACAAGTATTTTGTCAGTTGTGGAGAAATTGAAATTCAGACCAAACAACATTTATCAATTTTCTTTTTCTTTTCATCTAAATGATCATCTGAAATAATTAATTAGTGACCAATTATTTAATGACCTCAAGAGGCATTAAATGCATAGGGCACCATGTTGATATACCAAAGTTATCTTGTTCTTTTTCTTGGTATGTGCGACCGTATTTGCATATATAGTGACTTCTAGATTGGTACTATCATTGTAAATTATTGATTTTGGTATGGTTTGAATAGTGAGTTGTGATGAAAGTTAAAAATTAAATAAAATATTGTTAGTGTAAATGACGTGTCTCACTTGTTGTTTGCAACCGTTCACCTGCGTGATAATAAGAAGTTTTGACGTGATATGCCTGGGAAAACTCCGATACTTATGTCAGTAAGTGCAACAAACAATTTAGAATTCGAAAAAGAGATCTATCCCCTACTATTGAGGGTTACCTGGTTTATATAGACTTCGACGTTATGTCGATCTGGTACAGAGTTTATGGGTGTGGATCATTACCTTGTAACCGAACTGATCACATATCTGCATGAAATCTCTATTTTCCCGTGAAAGGTGTCGCGTGTGATGTATGACTTTATTGGGCCTTGGACTCTCTAGTTTCCTTTGGTTAACTAGGAGCCTTTTTATCTGGGCTCTCTTCATATTTGGGCTTTTAACTCAGAATGGACCCTCAACTAAAATAGGCCCTCCAGCTACCCCTCTAATTCTCTTCGCCCAATGGCTTAGGGAATTCATGTTGATAAATCTTGCACCCTCATAAGTGTCGTGAACCTCGTTGTTGGCCCCCAATTTTTTTTTTTGTTTCCAGTCCTAACTCCTTTAATGGCTTACCACGGGCTTGGGTATGCGTAGGGTGTATGGCGCATAAGAAAGCAAATGGCTGTTTGGGACAGGCCCAGCCCATTTATGAACTATTGAGTTCCTGCTAGTCTTTCATATTCTTCTTCTTACGCCGTTTCATTTTTCCAAAAATAGAGGAGCCCCTATGGTTTCCCACTGACATGGCGAAAAGGGAAGGAGTTTTTGTGTGACGATTACTCTTTAGCTTTAGTGTTAGGCCATGATGTCCACGGCTGCTGGCGTTCCATATTTGCCTGCCTTTAAATACCCATTCTCTATTTTCTTCATTCTTCTCTTTGCTCATTCTCTTCCTTGTGCCTCTCTTGCCCGTCTTTCCTTTCTTGTTCTTGTTTCTTGCCCATCCTGTCTTCTTCGTCTTCTTGCATATTTTGCCTTCTAGTTTCAATGGCTAAACAAGGTGATAGCTCTGTGCAACCTTTTGACGTACAACCTTCGACGAGCATGGGTGGCGTTCAGCCCTCCGAGAGAAGCATCTTCCTGTGATTCGGGAGTAATATCGCATCCCTAAGGAGGCAGTGATGGAGGTTCCCCCATCGGGGTGTTGTGATGATGAGGGTTTCGCAGGCAAGGTTACTTTGACCACGTCTCTGATGACCCATGGATTGAGACTTCCCTTTTGTCGCCCCCTTCGAGACATCTTGGATTTACTCCAAATAGCACCCACCCAGCTCCATCCTTTTGCATTGTTTTCCGCATGGCCTTGGAGCCTCTTGGGGATATTTACCCCGACCTGACCGCCCGAGAGTTTTTGGCTTTCTACTACGTGAGGCTTGCTACCGAGGGCAATGTTGCCAGTTTTTGCAAGAAGGATAAATGGCAGACTTTGGCTCGATTTGAAAGTCGGTATTCTAATGCCAAAGCTTGGACCACCAAGTTTTTCTTTATCTCTGGCTTGGGCTGGGACATTCCCGCCCCAGAAGTTCCTTTTCGAGATTTTCTAGTTGTGGGCAACCATGTTGCCTTTATCGCGTTGGGAGCTGTCCCCAATTGAGATTGTCCGTTCTTGGGGTGCGGCCCACCCTTAAGATCTATGGACTGATTTTTTGCTGACGCCCGATATATTGACCGATTTTTTATGTCCCCCAACCGCTCCCATGTTTAAAGGCGTTCGTTCATGATTTCAGACACAATCCTTGCTCCTTTATGCAAACCTTCTGAGAAAAATAAGGAGGATAACCATTCTGAGCAAGGAAATAAGGAGAAGAAGAAAAAGAGATTTGAGAAGAGAGAAGGCGAAGAGAAGAGGGAAGTTAGGAGCAAGAAAAAGAACGATGATAAGAGTTAGAGAAAAAAAGCTCGCTTTGAAGGCTCTCCTCCCTCATTGCCTCCATAAAAAAAACTCTGGCGCCCTTGGAGGGTGCCAGTGCCCAGATGCCCACGTCGCCAACTGCTGCTTTGCTTCCTGTGTCTTTGCCTCTGGAAGCTTTGGGTCCTTTGGAGGGCGACCAGATTCAAACGCCTATACGGCTGTTGGAGGAAATTACTGCACCTTCGAGGGGCGGTCAGGCTCAACCGCCCACCCCGCCAACCGCACTTCCATCACCTTGCATCTCCTCTATGAGGCCACATTCTTTTGGCCTACGAGATGCTGAAAGTTTGGCCAGCATGGCCTTCTTTGATTTGGCTGCCACTTTCCAGGTTGAGCCCCCCTGCCGGCACTCCCACTGGTGGCTACTCTTGTACCTGAATTTCCAGTAGATGAAGGTCGGGTGAGGGAGGGCGAGTTGGATGTTGAGGTTGTGGCTGCCCTCAAATTGGATGCTATCATGGGCTCAGGGGTTCGTGAAAACTTGGGCATCAGGGCTGTTGATGAGGGCGGCACCGTTGGGTGTACGCTCTCTTGCTGTGAGGATGCCCATGTCGAGGTGGGGGCAACATAACCCGCCCCAAAGACCCCGCTAGTTACTGTCGCTAGGGGAAGTACCCCTTCGTTGGTTGGTAGCAGCGAAGGAATTTCTCTCCCTCCTCTCTGTACTCCATCCTTTGGGGGGCACCGACTCCCTTCTTGAAGAGGAATGTGGTGATTTTTTGTGAGAAGATACTCGCCTAATTGAGGCCGACTTGGCCTACACCAAGCCCCCCTTCCACCTATACACCCCGGGGGTCTACCAGAGAGGGTGGCAGATTCAACCCTGAGACTTGTCGAGGCTTTCTCGCCTGGGCCTGGTGGTGATGTCTAGGGGTGTAATTTTAAACCGGTAAACCGGCCCGAACAGGACTGGTTTTACCGGTTTTGAACCGGTTCGGTTCGGGACCGGTTCGTAGAATCCGTAAACCGGCCGGAACCGGTCCGGTTCCGGTTTTGGGATTTTCCGGACCGGACCAAACCGGTTGAAAAATATATATATAAAATAATATTTTATAAATAAGTTTCATAAAAAATTAAAATTATACAAAATATTTTATATATATTAATATATAAGTTTTATATATAATGTATAATTATATTTAAAATTTATATATATATATATAATATAACATAATTATATATCATATATGAAATATGCTATTAATATAATTATATATAAAATGTTAATCTTAAATATGAACATTTGTAATTTGTTTGGTCATATGCTATTAATATAATTATACATAAGATATATGATGTATAATTATATATCATATATGAAATACTAATATATAGTTATATATAGCTATACTAATAGTCTAATATTAATACTATTATATAGTCTAATAATTTATATAGCTATATAAATATATAAGTTTATAACTAATACTAATAGTCTAATATAGACTATAGTTATACTTAAAATTAATATAGTTAATAGTTATATTAAATCACTAAAAGTTTATAACTAATACTAATATATAACTATATTAATAGTCTAATATTAAAACTATTATATAGTCTAATATTTTATATAGCTATACTAATATATAACTATAACTATTTAACTAATTCTAATAGTTTAATATAGACTATAGTTATACTTATACTAATATAGTTATATTAAATCACTAAAAGTTTATAACTAATAGTAATATATAGTTTATAACTAATACTAATATATTAATATAACTATACTAATAGTCTAATATTAATACTATTATATAGTCTAATATATTATTTAGCTACACTAATATATAAGTCTATAACTATTTAACTAATACTAATAGTCTACTATAGACTATAGTTATACTTATACTAATATAGTAACACTAAATCACTATAATTAATACTAATAGTCTAATATTAATACTATTATATAGTCTAATATATTCTATAGCTACACTAATATATAAGTCTATAACTATTTAACTAATACTAATAGTTTAATATAGACTATAGTTATAGTTATACTAATATAGTTATATTAAATAACTATAACTAATACTAATATATAACTATATTAATAGTCTAATATTAAAACTATTATATAGTCTAATATTTTATATAGCTATACTAATATATAACTATAACTATTTAACTAATTCTAATAGTTTAATATAGACTATAGTTATACTTATACTAATATAGTTATATTAAATAACTATAACTGATATTAATATATAACTATACTAATAGTCTAATATTAATACTATTATATAGTCTAATATATTATATAGCTATACTAATATATAAGTCTATAACTATTTAACTAATACTAATAGTTTAATATAGACTATAGTTATACTTATATTAATATAGTTATACTTATATAGTTATACTAATATAATTATACCAAATCACTATAATTAATACTAATATATAACTAATACTAATATATAGCTATACTAATAGTCTAATATTAATACTATCATATAGTCTAATAAATTATATAGCTATACTAATATATAACTAATACTAATAGTCTAATATAGACTATAGTTATACTAATCAATTGTCACTATAACTAAATCACTATTACTCATTGTAACATAATCACTATAGTCAATAACTATTAAATTACAAATATATATAAATTATAATTATCAATTTCTCAAACCATCAATTTTTTTTAATTGTCATTTAAGAAGAAAAACAAAAAAACAAAACAATTGAAACCAAAGGAAACGGAGCCGTTTCCTCCACAATTCTAGTTTATACTGTAAAGTATAAACCCTAAAACAAGTTCAAAATCAGCACCCCTCTCCTCACTCTCGTCTCTTGTCTCTCGTCTCCGCCTCTCTAGTCTCCCTCTCGTCTCCGTCTCTCTACCTCCCCTCACCGGCCATCGCACATACCGTGAGCTCACGGCATCACTGTCGACATCGAACCTCCCCTCATGGACTTATCACTTACGGCCTCTCCTCACTCTCGTCTCTCGTCTCCGCCTCCGCCTCTCTAGTCTCTGCCTCTACTCTGCCCTCTCGTCTCCGTCTCTCTACCTCCCCTCACTGGCCGTCGCACATACCGTGAGCTCGCAGAATCACTGTCGTCGTCGAACCTCCCCTCACGGACTTACGGCCTCACCTCACGTCTCTCTGTATTCGATTCCTCACGGTAATTTTTCTCCATTATTTTTTTTCATTTCACTTATTTAAGTTCTTTGAAATTAATTCAAGTTATATGAATCATTAGGGTTTTGTGATTGTGTTTGTGTTATTAGGGTTTTGTGATTGTGATTGTGAAATTGCCTGAAAGTGCAGTTTATTGTTGATGGGAAGCTTCTGTAACCCCCCGCCCCTCTCCATATGAGTGAACTAGAACTCTGTGTTTGTGTATATGGATTAACTTTTTTGAATTTATATGTGTTTTTGTGTGTCTTTGTGCGTCTATATGTGTTTGTTTATATGTATATGTCTCTGTGTGTGTGTGTGTGTCAGTGTATTGGAACATTTGAAACTTTGAAGATAACAGAACATTTGAATTTATATGTGTGTTTGTGTGTCAGTGTATATGTCTATGTGTGTGTGTGTGTGTGTGTGTTTGATAGTTTGTGACATTGTGTATATGGATTGCATTGTAAAACAGATTGTGTTTTATGTGTGTGTTTGATAGTTTGTGTATATGGATTGCATTGTAAAACAGATTGTGTATTTGATAGTTTGTGAATATGGATTTTTTTAGTAAAAAACCGAAAAACTGGACCGGATCGAAAACCGGTAAAACCGGAAGTACCGGTTTAGGAGGGTAACCGGGGTGTAATCGGTTTTGAAAAATGCAAAACCGGTCATACCGGTTCGGTCTTAAATTTTGTCCAAAACCGGACCGAACTGGATTGGTTACACCCCTAGTGATGTCAGCGGTGGTGCCTCCTCTACTTCTACCAATGCCCAAGCTGAAGCCATTGCTCAGATGGCTAACCGTTTAAAGGATTGGTTTTGTCAGGTACCATGTGACTTGTTTTTTTTTTTTTTGGTTGTGCTTCCACACATTTTCTTACTTGGGTTGTTCCACTTTCTTTTGTAGGGCATTAATGATCTGGCGGCGTGAATCATGCCAGATCATGCCCGCCTAGAGAAGGAGGTTAAGGAGTGGCGAAAGTTATGCTAGATCACGAAGTGTGCTTTCGAGAAATGGCAGGCTGATAGGGCTGAGTTGGTCGCCCTAGTTGAGAGGAAAGCGGAGCTTGAACTACTGCTAGGGCAGTCGGAGGGCTACTCCCATTCGCTACAAGTCAACTTGGAGATTTACGAGGAGGAAGTCCTTCACCTTTGTGAAGCTATGCGCCTTGCATAGGAGATGAAAGTTAGGGATGACTTCGCCCTGCAGCTCCTTCAATCTGAAAGGGACTCGGCGAGGTCCCAACTTTCTGAAACTCAGAAAGGCTTTGAAGCTGAGTTGGCCTGCCTTAAATCTGAGCTTCTCGCCCACAGCTAGGACCTGGATTCGACTCGCAAAGAGCTGAATCGCTCGTAGAAGCAAGGTCATGAGCTATCTCAGCAGCTGGCGGCCTCCATGGAGAAAACCGGTCTTACCGCCCTTAATCTTTCTGAGGCATAGGGGGCTTTGGCAGAGCTCCAAGAATGTCATCAGAAGTATAAGGACGACCGTAGGGATTCAGATGAGGACCTTAGGAGGGCAAACTTGTTAGCTGTTGCCAAAGACAAGCAGCTGTTGCGTGGTCAGTTAGCTTGCGTCCTTGCTACCAGGGATCGCGCCTTTGCTTATGGCTATGGCGCTGGCATCCTAAGGCTCAGGTCCAGCCTTATGATCGACCCTACTACGAACCTTGCGGCTTTAGACCGGGGCTTATTCTTTCTTGAAGAAAACAGTTGCCGTCTGGCTGACACATTTGGGCGGGATGAGATGCCTGACGCTTTTATAGGCGTACCCCACCGTCGTCGCCTGATGATGCTCCTTAGCTCCTTGGCCCCTTTATCTTTCCCTTGAAATTTTTGTATTTTTGCTCTTGCTGTATTTTCTTTTTTGTAAATAAAGGACTTTGGTTTGTTCCAAAATTTGTAATGTTGTATGTATGTTTAGTTCCTTGCTATATGTCTTTTGTTCCGAGCTTTCTATTTTATTTGGGTTGCTTGCTCCTTTGCCCTTGGTCTTGTACACTACTAGAGTTCTTGAGAGGGGTGGCGTGGTCTGATTACCTCCGTGCCCTTTTTGCATGGCACCACAAGCTGCTAAGGCTTGCCTTTAGTGTTTAGGGGTGGCATGGTCTGATGACCTCGGCGCACTTTTCGCATGGCTCTACAAGCTGCTAAGGCTTGCCTTTGGTGTTTACGGGTGGCATGGTCTGATGACCTCCATGCCTTTTTTACATGGTACCACAAGTTGCTAAGGCTTGCTTTTGGTGTTTAGGGGTGGCGTGGTCTGATGACCTCCGCGCCTTTTTTGCATGGCATCACAAGTTGCTAAGGCTTGCTTTTGGTGCCCGCCCTGGTTGTGCTTATCTTTTACTGAGGATTTACCAACAAAAGGAAATGTGACAAATTGTGAGTAGCGACAGGGTAATGCAAATACTTCCGCAATCATGAATATAAATGTAATAACGTGGATATAGGAGAAACGAAATTAACAAAAATGGAAATACTGTAAATGCTACTGGTAAGATTTCTTCAAGTGCTCTGCGTGCCACGGATGTGGCAGTTTCTTGCCCTGGCTGTCTTTCAGTCGGTACGACCTCGGCCTATTGTTCACTACTACCAGTTAAGGCCCTTACCATCGGATCCCAATTTTCCCCTCGCCTTGGGTAGTCACCCCACTTTTCTTCAAGACCAGGTCACCTACTTTAAAGGTCTTGGGCCTTACTCTTTTGTTGAAGTACTGCTTGGCTTTAGCTTTTTCTTGCAACATCCTGGTTTCTGCTATTTTCCTTTCTTCCTCTAACAAATCGAGGTACTCCTCCATCTTCTTATCGTTTTGGACTGTCGAGAAATAATTTGTTCTGTAGCTTGGTAGCCCTATTTCGACTGGGGCTACCGCCTCGCAACCATACGCCAATGTGAATGGGGATTCCTTTGTTGGAGTTTTTGCCGATGTTCTGTAAGCCCAAAGCACACCGAGCAGTTCCTCCGCCCATTCTCCCTTTTTCTCCGTGACTATTTTCTTTAGGATTGAGAGCAATGCCTTGCTTGTTGCTTCTACTTGTCCGTTCGCTTGCGGGTGGCCTGGTGAGGAGTACTTCACCTTAATCTTCAACTTCGTACACCATTCTCTGAAATGGTCGGAGTCAAACTGACGCCCATTGTCTGTCACTATGCTTTGCAGGACTCCGAACCTGCAAACAACGTTTTTCCACAGGAACTTTGTCACGGTCTTGCTTGTTATGGAAGCCAGTGGTTCTGCCTCCGCCCATTTTGTGAAGTAATCCATGGCCACAATCATGAATTTTACCCTACCTTTTCCTGGTGGAAAATGTTCAACCAGGTCCACGCCCTATTGGGTAAAAGGCCAGGGCGCGGTAATAGACGTTAACTCTTTTGGAGGGACGTGCGGTACCGGGGCATATGCCTAGCATTCGATGTACCTTTTACTGAATTCTCGAGCATCCCTCAATGCGTTGGGCCAGTATTATCCTGCCCTTACCGCCTTTCTAACCAAAGCTCTTCCTCCTGAATGGTTTCCACATATTCCTTCGAGTATTTCTACCAAGACATATTGTGCTTCTTGCGTGGAAATACATCGTAGTAGTGGGGCAGAGAAACCTCTTTTATAAAGGACTCCATCGATGAGCAGAAACCTTGCCGCCTTCCTTCTTATCCTCATCGCCTCCTCCATTGCTTCTAGTAGCTTCCCTTCATCTAGGTATTCAACCACCTCGTTTGCCCACTCTAGGATGTTGGAACCCAGGGTGCCTACTTCTATCCCAATGGCTGGGACTTCGATGACTCTTCGTTCAACTTGCCATTGGAGAGGCGCCTAATCCATTTCTGATGATGTTCGTGCCAACTTGTTCGCCACTTCTTTATCTGCCCTCAGTATCTGAGTTATATTGAAATATGAGAAGAGGTCGCCCGCCTCCAAGACTCGTTCTAAATATTTTTTCAACTTTTCCCCCTTTGTTGCATATAGGCCCAAAACTTGATTCATAATTATCTGTGAGTCTGACTTGGCCTCTATCTCGGTCGCCCCTATGGAAAGCCCTGCCACGAGTGCTTCATATTTGGCTTCATTGTTCGTTACTTTGAAAGCCCGTGTTGCCATGTAGTATTGCTGTTGGCCATCGGGGCTCACCAAATGTATTCTCAAGCCTCCGCCTGCTCGGTAGGATGAACCATCTATGAAAAGCACCCATGGCTTTCCCACTGGGGCTACCGTGTCTTCCTAGGGGAAACTTGAGAATTCCACCACAAAGTGTGCCAGTGCTTGTCCCTTAACTGCCTTTCTTGGCATGTATTCTAAGTCAAACTCGCTTAGTTCCATCGACCATCCTATCAATCTCCTCGTGCTGTCTGGTTTCCTTAGGGTTTTTGCTAATGGCGCTTCCGTAAACACCTTTATTGTGTGAGCTTGAAAGTATGGGCAGAGTTTCGGGGCCGCCGTTATTAAGGCAAAGGCTAGCATCTCAATCCGAGGGTACCTTACTTTTGCTCCTCTAAGAGCCCAACATATGTAATACACGGGATGCTGGGCAGTCCTCTCCTCTTTTACTAGGACTGCGGATACAACATATGGGGAAACTGCTAAGTACGTGCAAAACACATCGCCTTTCTCTAGCTGCTTAGGAGTGGCGGACTAGCCAGGTGCTGCTTCAATTTTTCGAAAGCCTCATCACACTCTTCATTCCAGGGATGCATATTGCGTAGTACCCGAAAAAAGGGGAGACATTTGTCTGTCGACCGGGCTATGAATCTTCCCAAGGCGACTACTCTGCCTGCCAATCGCTGGGTTTCGTTCAGATTTCTTAGTGGTTTCATGTTAGTATGGCTGCTATGTTCTCTGAAGAAGCCTCGATTCCTTTTTCAGACACAATGAATCCCAAGAACTTCCTTGACTCGACCCCAAAAGCGCATTTTGCAGGGTTTAGCCTCATCTTGTAATGGTGTAAAATCCTGAACGCCACTCGTAGGTCGTCAAGGTGCTGGGCGGGCTCCTTACCTTTTATCAACAGGTCGTCCACGTAAACCTCCATAGATTTTCCAATTTGTTCTTTAAACATCCGATTGACCAGTCTCTGGTAGGTTGCTCCTGCATTCTTCAACCCAAATGGCATGACCTTGTAGCAATACAACCCACGGTCTGTTATGAACGAAGTTTTCTCCTCGTCCGACGCATGCATCCGTATTTAGTTGTATCCTGAATAAGCATCAATAAAACTCAACATACGGTGCCTTACTGTTGCATCCACAATTACGTCAACGTGTGGTAAAGAGAAACTGTCTTTTGGGCAATTTTTATTCAGATCGGTGAAGTCTACGCACATTTTCCACTTTTCATTCGCCTTTTTTACCATGATCACGTTGGACAGCCACTCTGGATAGTGAGCTTCCTTGCGAAACTAGTAGCGAGCAAACTTTCTACCTCCTCATTAATGGCAGCGTATTTCTTTGCGCTGAACGACCTTCTTTTCTGGCGTACTGCTTTGTGTGCGGGGTCCACGCCCAAGTTGTGTTCAATGACGTTATTATCTATGCCAGGCATTTCCTCGTGGCTCCATGCGAAGGCATCCCTATGTTCTATCAACAGCTGCTTCAAGGCTTCTCTGTCCACCAATAGAACATGGGTCCCGATGCTTGTAGTAGTCCCAGGGCGGTCTGGGTGTAACTTCACGAGCTCCAATGGTTCGTTGACTACAACATGCTGCTGATTCTGCTCGTCCATAACTTCCACATTCTCCTCTAAGATCACCGCCAGAGATGGAGGAAAAGGGGGTGCCAATGCCTCATTCTGTTCTGTTATACAAAAACCTCGATTCATCTATTTCTTAATTCTTGCATGTAACACTCCCGTGCCAAAGCTTGCTCGCCTTGCGACTCTCCCACCCCGTTATCAATTGAGAACTTCATCTTGAGGTGGTATGTGGATGTTACCGCCCTGAGATGGTTGAGTGTCGGTCTCCCTAGTATGGCGTTGTAAGAAGAGAGAGCTTTCACTGCCAAGAAATCGGTCATGGTGGTCGCCGTCAGTATTCCAGACCCGGCGGTCACCGGAAGGGTGATAGCTCTAATGGGCTGGATCGTGTCTCCAGAGAAACCTTTCAGTGGTGTTATGGAGGGCCTTAGTCTACTGATGTCGATACCCATTTTGACGAATGCCTCCCAAAATAGTATATCGGCCAAACTTTCGTTGTCGATTAGTACCCGCCTGGTCGTGTAGTTGGCTATCACAAGAGTGATTACCAAAGTATCATCGTGCGGGTACAATACTCCTTCATTATCCGCCTCCTTGAAAGAGATTACCATCCGATCACCACCAAGTTTTTGTTGCTTGGGAGCTTTATTTGCTACATATACCTCTTCATATCTCGCCTTTCGTGTGTAGGCGTTTCGGTTAGATGTGGACACGCCACATCCTGCAAGCCCCCCTGCTATTGTCTGAATTTCTCCTATGGGCGCCTTGTTCCTGTCGCCTCTTGTGGGCACCTTGTTCCCATCGTTTTGGCGGCCACTCGTTAAGCGCCTTTGCTCAGGACTACTATTCCTCTTAGTTTCTTGTCTAGTTTTCTGGCTCCTTCTGGGTTTTGAACGTACTGCAATAATTCGTTCTAATTCCCCCGTTCCTGCCTGATCCGCTACTCTCTTCTTCATAATGGTGCAATCTTCGGTCCAGTGGGACCCAGTCTGGTGGTATTTGCAGTAGCGACCATCTGTCTTGGGCTGACGCTGTTCCTCCCTGTCTTTCTCGTCCTCTCGCACGTTCAAATTGTTATGTATTAGCCTAGGATTGTAATCTGGCCGCTTTTCTTGCCTCTTCTCCTGCCGACTTGCACCGACTTTCTTGTCGACCTGCCCGCTCCTCCGTTCGACCTCGCCATTTGTCTTCTGAGGATCGACCAAGGCCTGCAGTGTATCTTTAGCATTAATGAAGTCGTCTGCTCTATCCATGAAATCCCTGAGGGTGGAAGCTTTCTGGCCAGTTCTGCCATAAAGGGACTCTGTGGCCATATCCAGCCTAGGAGGGCGGCGATGGTGATCTTTTCATCCTGGTCGTCTGTTGTTAAACGTTCTTTGTTAAAGTGAGTAAAGTAGGTCTTCAGGTCTTCATCTTCTTTCTGTTTGACTGTTAACAGGTGGGCGGCTGGGCGCCGGCGCCTCTTGCTGGGCATAAACTGAGTTAGGAACTGTTTAGCCAACTCTTCGAAATTGTCTATTGACCTTGGCCTGAGGGTCCCAAACCCTCCTTTTATTGTTCCCCTTAAGGTCAAAAGGAAAGCCCGGCATGCGATCTCTCCTGGAAACCCGTGGAGCGTGATGTAGGCTTTGAAGTTCTCCAGATGGTCTACTGGACCCTTGGAGCCATCATACATGTCTACCTGGGGTACCTTGAACTTTGGCGGGAGGGGCACGGCCATAATTCGTTCGCTATACAGTAGATCTGTTTGGTTTAGCAAGCATTCCACCGAGGAAGATCCCCCTATCTTCTTCACCATCTCTTCATATTTTTCTACCAGTTCTTTTAACTCGTCATGCATTTTCTCCTTTTCTGTGTGTCCTAGGTTCGACTTCATATTGCATGGTTCCTCCCCCTCACCCTGCTCACTGTGAGCGGGTATGGTGGTATTGCTAGATTCGACATTCTTTCGCCGCAAATTGTCATTCTCCTTCTTCAGGATCTCCTTGGTCTCCAACGCCTACTTTAGTGTTTCCTCGGCTGCTGCTAGTTGTGCCTCCACGGATGCATCCATCGCTTGGCTTGCTAAGGAACGAGTTACAGTTGGCATGGGAGAACCACGTAAAGAGAAAAAGATCCAACAGACGGCGCCAATGTAAATGACGTGTCTCACTTGCTGTCTGCAACCGTTCACCTGCGTGATAACAAGAAGTTTTGGCGTGATACGCTGGGAAAACTCCGATGCTTAAGTCAGTAAGTGCAACAAACAATTTAGAATTCAAAAAAGAGATCGATCCCCTACTATCGAGGGTTACCTGGTTTATATAGACTCCGACGTGATGCCTATTTGGTACAGAGTTTGTCAGTGTGGATCATTACCCTGTAACTGAACTGATCACGTATCTGCATGAAATCTCTATCTTCCCGTGAAAGGTGGCGCGTGGGTTGTGTGATTTTGTTGGGCCTTGGACTCTCTAGTTTTCTTCGGTTAACCAGGAACCTTTTTATACTGGGCTCTCTTCATATTTGAGCTTTTAACTCAGAATGGACTCTCAACTAAAATAGGCCTTCTAATTAGAATATTATTTTTAATATTATTATTATTTTAAAATTTGAAAAAATTATATTATTTATTATATTTTATGTAAAAATTTAAAAAGTTTATATTGATAAGATGAGATGAAACGCTTTTACTATTAAAACGGTGGCTGAAAGGAACCTGCAGTATGGCACCTTATAACTAACTACATTTAGGTGCTTTTTGTGGGCAATTGGAGTCAGACAATTTATCATAATTATTTGGATCGATCCCATGATTTTAATCCCTGCCTGTTTGTTCTATTTTGCCTAGGGTCCCGGATGGTGAGAGGCAAGAGCAAACTCTACTTCCGAAGTGGATTGTAAACATACTTTTGATCTTGTGGTGCGTGTTGTCGGTAATAGTGGACCCATTGTTCTTTTACGTTCCGGTGATTAATGAAGAAAGAAAGTGCGTTGCTTTAAATAGAAGATTATTTGTCGGAAGTACTTGTTTGCGAAGTGTTCTGGACTCGATTTTGCTTGTGAATATCGTTTTGCAATGTCTTCGTCATTTTGCAAACGCTCGTCTACGAGAACAAGAGTCGCAAGATGGAATATCGGAATCCGGCCAAAATGTATCGGAACCGGCCGAAATGACCGGAGCGGAAAATCCACCTAAACTATTAAAACTATTACTGTTCCAGTACCTAAAATTTCGACCGGAATTGTGGTCATTGGCGAATGACGTCCTGGCAATTCTTCCAATCCCACAGGTAATTAAGGGTCAATGATCTTATGCTTTTAATGTTTTTATCCATATATGCAAGTTCTCTAATAATTTGGTTTAAGCAGTAGTACGCATGCCTAGCTTTAACTAACGTACGTACGTAAATACAAAATTGTTAACAGATAATATGATACAAAATAATTGTGTATGTGATTTAAGATAAATGATATTAACAGTCGTGGAGTGCACAAGCGCGACGCAATCCATTTAGAAAAAATAAGTAAATACGGAATCAATATAAAAAAAACTAATTTTTAATAGTGAATCCTACTATTTTTTAATACTATTATGTGTTAGTTATTATAAAATAATCTAATTATATTATCATAAAAACAGACTAATAGTTTAGTATATATAAATATTATGTTATTACTAACATAGGTAATTCGTAAAACTGAAAAAATCGGATCTGATCGGATCGGACCGAAATCGAAAAAATTGGAAGTCTCGGTTTAAGTAGTGAATTGGTTTGGTATCGATTATTAAATTTTCAAAATAAGTGTATATTAGTTCAATTCTAAAAAATTTACAAAACCGAATGGAATCGATTGATTACACCCCTAGAGATCATCTATGCAATTTAGAGAATTGAATAGTATCGTGCTTAAATGGATCTTAGAGCATTTTCAATGGCTTATGCATTATACAAGAAATGTAAATTATTTAAAGAATTGCTCAAAAAAAGAGTTACATCAATTATGTAAAAGGAAATTTAAAATATAATTTGCTACAGTAACCCGCTATATGTAGCGGTACTGTTCATCTGTAAATATTTTATTATTATTTATATTTAATTTACTCTGTTATTTTCTTTTATTTTGATTTTCACCATGTAAGTAAATTCTTTTTATTGTTCATCATTTAAACACCTCTATTTCATTTTCTTCTAAAAAATATTTTGAAAGTATTTTTTTATCCAATCTTTTCATATTTTGATTTTATTTTGAATTTTGAATTTGTTTATATATTTTTATTTTGTGTATAGGACTGGAATATATTACATTGTATATAAAACTATATTACAAATATGAAAAAAATATATGAATTTTACAAATTTATTAGTAGAAAGGAAATATTTAAAAAGAATAAAAAAAATTTATTTAAATAATACGAAAAAAAAATAGATAAATTAATATATAATATATTATTAAAAATTAGTATGTAAAATAAAAAAAAATAAAATTTAGTGATATATTCGAAAGAATAAGATAAAGGAACATTGCCAATGATCTTATATACGTAATCTCTGTAAACTGTCCAGGTGCTACTTCCAATTATCTTTTCAAAACTGAGAGGATCCGAATCTTTGAACAAAAGGAAAGTCTTGACAGCTGTTGTTCTATTCCAATATCTGCCCAGAGCCATTCGTATCTACCTGTCATCAGTCTCATGGAGAAATGCATTCACCCACGACGTCAGATCGAGAGACGTACTATCTAAAAGCGTCATAGCAGTGAAAGCTGGATTCAACTTGTTTATCTTCATTGCTGCCAGTCATGTAAGTTTGACTCTACCTTATTTATTTTTAAGAAACTTTTAATCTCATCTTATTTAATTATTATAATTTTTTAAAATTTTATTATAAAATAAAATAAATAATTTAAAATTTTTAAATTTTTAAATAAAAATAATATTAAAAAATATATTTTAATAATATTTTATTTAATTTTTACCTTATTCTAATTTATTTTTTTATAAACATAACTAATTTTAATCTTAACAAACAATAATTCGGTTAAGACTTGAATCTATTGACTTGCTGCTTTACTGCAAGTAGGATTCAGCTTGGTTTGATAGATCATGATTATTTCTAAGATCATACAGCCACACGATTGCTGCTCCTCCTTTCACTATGTGAAGGTGAGGTTTTCTCTCTCTAAGTTTCTTGGTAAACTTGGAGTTTCCACCCTTCTGGACTTCAGTCTATGAAGGATAGGCGATGGAGGGGGACATAGTCAGTCTGTGTAAAGGATTGAAACTCACGGAAGAGGAACAGGAGGAAGTGGTAATCAGTAGTGAAGATTTGTTGCTATCAGAGACAAAGAGTAAACTATGTTTTGGGATGCTCGTGGTGACGGACAGGGAAGTCAACAGAGGTGCACTCAGAAGCACTCTATCTAAAGCGTGGCAGATTGAGGGAAGAGCAGTTTTCAAAGAAGTAGGCAGAAACAAATTCTTGGTGGAATGCAAGAATTTGACAGATAAGAAGAGGATCATGAGAGGTCGACCATGGTCCTTTGACAAGAATCTAGTCTGCATACAAGATTGTGAAGGTGAACAGTCTTGGCTGGACTTGAAGTTCTAAGAAGAGCCTTTTTGGCTTCAGTGTCATGACCTTCCTTTCGCTGGAATGAATTATAACACAGGAGTTAATATGGGTAAAGCGGCGGGAGAGGTTCTTATGGTGGACACTGACAGTAGTGGAACCTGTTGGGGGAGTTTCTTAAGGGTGAAAGTTATGCTGAATTTAACCAAACCCCTGGTAAGAGGGAGATTACTCAGTCTGAACGACTCAAAGTACTGGATTCCATTCAAATACGAAAGGTTGCCAAATATTTGCTACCACTGCGGGAGGATCAAACACCATTCGGGCGGGTGTGAAAGTCAAGACAGAGGAAAAGCTAACTTGGAAGGCTTTGGTAATCAATATGGTGCGTGGTTAAGAGCAAACCCCAAAAGCGACATTAGCAGAGGCAACCAAGACAAGAAGGTGTCTGGACATGGAAAGGGGACGGAGGGTGGCAGCAGGGAGGAAGAGGGTGGAGCCCAGCAAAAACCACCTAGTCATGGTAAGGAGGGTGTCGAGGCTGAACTAGGGGGAGAAGGTAATGGAACAATAAATGTTGAAGAAAATCCGGGATGCTGGTATGGAAAGGAAGATTCTATCAACTATAAAAGGACAGAAGACAACTCTTTAGCAGAAGGAAAAGGGGAAGAGTCCTCTCGGGCAGGTGTAGTACCTACTTTAGGTAAAGGTGAGCAGAACCTTTCCAGTGGGGAAACTGATGCACTTTTGGAAGGCCTCGTGCAGCTTTCCACAACGGGAAACCACATGGAACAGTTGAACAGTATTGGCTTCCTAAAGGCCAACAGCCAGGCTGGCATGAGAGAATCCCCCACTACCACTAGATGGAAGAGAAGGGCACGTGATGGATCAGCCCCTATGTCTCCGAAGGACACGTGGCCAATGGAGTTAGAGACAACATCAGTTGGCCAGAAAAAGAAGAAGAAGCAGACTCCAGGGGCAGTGGCGAGTAAAAAGCTCAAGAAGGCACCTGATGAGGAAGGGGGAAAGGGTGGAAGCAAGGCAGTGGCTGCGGTGCAGCACTACCAATTGCCATGAAACTATTATGCTGGAACTGCTGATGGCTTGGGAGCCCTCGGACAGTCAATGAGCTTCACCTGTTGGTGAAGGAAAGAGGCCCATCTGTGATCTTTTTGAACGAGACTAAGAGTAACATATTTAAGGTAGAGAAAGTAAGAAACAAGTTAGCCTTTAGGTTCAGCTTCATAGTTGAGGGCATTGGAAGAAGTGGCGGCCTTGCCCTATTTTGGCGAGAGGAGGTAAATGCTCAATTGTATTCATATTCAAATAGCCACATTTCAGTAACTGTCACTCCCGAGAGGGGAGGCCACACTTGGATGCTTACAGGCTTTTATGGCAACCCTGCAACAGAAAAAAGGAAAGAGAGTTGGAGGCTATTGAGAATGTTGAAACCGGAGAATCCAATGGCATGGATATGCATGGGGGATTTCAATGAAATATTAAGCAATGATGAGAAAATGGGTGTAGCAAACAGACCTTTTTCCCAAATGGAATCCTTTAGATTGGCCCTTGATGATGCAGAGTTAACTGATCTGGGATTCACTGGGCCGAAGTACACCTGGAGTAACAACAGATCAGGGGGAGATTTTACTAGAGAAAGGTTGGATAGAGCCATGGGCAATGGCCAATGGCCCATGCAATTTAGAAACAGTGAAGTCCACGTTCTACCTGTGCTGAATTCTGACCACCTCCCTCTATTAATCATCTGTAATAATGAAGAGGCTGCCATGAAAAGGAATGTAAAGATTTTCAGATATGAAGCCTTCTGGTCTTCTAAACAGGAATGCAAAGAAGTAATTAAGAGGTCCTGGCAAGTTTACAATGGAGGGGAGTCCCCAATGGCAAAACTAACAAGTGGTCTGGACAGGTGTAGGAAAAATTTAAAAGCATGGTCGAAAATCTGTGGTGGAAATCAAAGACACCAGATCAGACAGAAAAATGAGAGGATTCGGGAATTGCTCAGTAATAATCAAGGAGAACATAATGAGTCCATTAGAGGATTGCAAAATGAAGTTAACATGCTGCTAGCAGATGAGGAACTCAAATGGAAACAAAGATCAAAACAACAATGGCTGAGGGAAGGTGACAAGAATACAAGCTTCTTCCACAAGAGTGCATCTGAGAGAAGAAAGACAAAGACCATCTCCAAGCTCATCAATGAAGAGGGGGGCTGGGTTAATGAACAATCTGAAATTTGTGACATTTTCCAAAAGTATTATAAGAACCTATTTTTGTCTTCCAACCCGAGGGACATCTCTGAAGTATTGAGGAACTTAGAACCAGTGGTGTCACCTAAGATGAATGGTCAGTTGATGAAAACTTGCTCATGTGAAGAGGTGAAGGCTGCTGTGTTCGAGATGGACCCTTTAAGCTCTCCAGGCCCTGATGGCTTCTCTGCTGGTTTCTTCCAAGACCACTGGGAAATTGTAGGAGAGGGTCTGTTTTCTGCTGTCAAAGAAATACTCAGCTCTAAGAGGAAGGTTCAGGAGTTAAACGAAACTTATATTGTTTTAATCCCTAAGAAAAAGAACCCAACAATGGTGACTGAATACCGCCCCATTAGCCTATGCAATGTGGCTTACAAGGTGGTATCCAAAGTCCTGGCCAACAGAATGAAGCCCTTTCTATCAACACTGATATCACCCTCTCAAAGTGCCTTTGTCCCTGGGCGTTTGATCTCAGATAACATAATAGTTGCCTATGAAACTATGCACTCCATGCAACATAGAATGAGAGGAAGAAAAGAGAGCTACATGGCAATGAAACTAGACATGAGCAAAGCTTATGACCGTCTAGAGTGGCCTTTCTTGGAAGCTGTCCTTTTAAAGATGGGGTTTGACAGGGAATGGACTGCATTGATCATGGAATGTGTATCCTCAGTAAATTACTCTTTAATGATTAATGGTGTACCTCAGGAACCCTTCCACCCTTCAAGAGGTCTAAGACAAGGGGACCCTCTCTCCCCCTACCTCTTCATCTTATGTACTGAGGTGCTCGAAAATTTACTGGACTCAGCTGAGAAGAAGGGATATATCACTGGATTCCCTTTTGCCAGAGGCTCTTTGCTGGTCAACCACCTTTTTTTCGCAGACGATAGCCTGCTTTTTTGTAGAGCAAATGCCTTGGAGTGGAGCAGACTGTTTGGAATCTTGAAGTCTTATGAGACTGCCTCTGGACAAAGACTCAACTTAGAGAAGTCAGCCATATACTTTAGCAAAAACACCAATGCAGATGCAAAACAAGTTATTCTCTGCACAGCAAAGATGAAGGAAGCAAAACACCTTGAAAAATATTTAGGCCTACCTTCATACGTGGGGAGGAACAAACTTGCCTCATTTAGGCCAATCCTGGATTCTATTAGGAATCGAATTCAGAACTGGAAGGTGAAGTTCATCTCAAACGCAGGTAAGGAAGTTCTCCTAAAATCAATAGTGCAAGCAATCCCTAACTATTGTATGAGTATTTTTAAGCTCCCTAAGGCCATCATCAAAGCAATCAATCGATTAATGCAGAACTTCTGGTGGGGAAGCAGAGGGGACAGGACCAAAACCCAATGGCTGCCGTGGAACCTACTGGGTAAGAGTAAAACAGAAGGAGGGCTAGGCTACAGGGAATTCGAACACTTCAACCTAGCACTTCTAGCAAAGCAAGGGTGGAGAGTGATTCAACAACCCAACTCCCTAGTGGCAAAAGTCCTTAAAGCCAAGTACTTCCATAGATCAGATTTCCTAAAGGCAAAAAAGGGCAGTAATACTTCTTACCTTTGGAGGAGTTTAATAGAAGCCAGACCTTTATTGGAAGAAGGCTTATTTTGGCGTATTGGGAATGGAAAGGAAGTAAACGTGTGGAAAGATAAATGGATTCCTCAACCAACTTCTTACAGAGTGCAAACCAGTATGAATGAGAGGTGGGCTTACTGGTGAGTATGTAATCTGATAGAGGAGCAGACTAAAGAATGGGACAGGTCTGCCTTGAGAAGCATATTTAGAGAGGAGGATATCAGCATTATCAGCAGGATCCCTATTAGTTGGAGTGGGGCTTCAGACAAGCTTATTTGGAGCAGCACAAAAGATGGCCAATTCACAATGAAAAGTGCCTACCACCTTCTCGGGGAGATGAAACAAACCTTACTAGGACAATCATCAACCAGTGCAAGCAATAAGGAGATCTGGCCGGCAATATGGAAAATAAAGGTACCAAATGCAGTCAAAATGTTTTTGTGGAGAGCTTGTCACGAGTCTATGCCAACAAATCTCAACCTTAGTAAGAGGAAGATAAGAGATTCACCTCTTTGTCCAGTGTGCAATGTGGAAGCTGAAAGTGTATTACATGTGCTTTGGTCTTGCGTGGCAGCACAAGATGTTTGGGGCATCTGTTCCAGAAGTATCCAGAAAGTGCAAGTTGATTTTAACTCCTTCAGAGAATTAGTGAGTCACCTTTTATCTCTTTTAAATGAGGAAGATTTAGAGGTCTTTGCAACTACCATATATCTGGTGTGGAAGAGAAGAAACATGTATGTTTTTGAAGAGAAGTTCGATGATCCATCAAAACTAGTACGAAACAGTCAAATGATGCTTGTAGACTACAAGGAAGCCAACCGATGCAGCAAAGTCAGAATAGAAACAGAGAGGCCTCAAGATGCAAACTGGTCCCCTCCACCAGTAAACTACCATAAGGCCAATTGGGACGCTGCTGTTGATAAAGCCAGGTGCAAAATTGGAGTAGGAGTGGTAGTGAGGAACTGGGAAGGCCAAGTAATAGCTACATTGAGATCTCAAAGGAATTTGTTCCCGAATGTTAAACTTGCAGAATCAATGGCAGCACTTAAAGCAGTACTCTTGTGCAAGCAACTAAACCTGTCAAGAGTGGTGCTTGAAGGGGATGCGTTAAGTGTAGTTCAAGACCTTAACAAAGAGATAAGGGACTGGAGTATGGCAGGGCTGATCATCCAAGATATCAAAGGAGAACTCCAGAGCATGCCTAGTTGGTCTGTAATTCACACTCCTAGAGCCTGTAACTGTATGGCACATTGTCTAGCAAAGGATGCATTAAAACTCTCTGAGGAGAGCATCTCTTTGGAGGGAGTCCCTCCTTGTATCCAACACTTGCTAAATCAATGAGAAACAAGATTGATTACTCAAAAAAATACAGCCACACGATTCATTAGTAAATCTTTCACCAACACATTGGAATCATAAAAGATGACTACAAGAAATTATAAGAAATACTCTAGGAATTTGCGATTGATACCATATGGAAACTTAACAATTAATACTATAAGAAAACTGTTTATTTGTGGCCAGTTAATTTCAGTGAAATGACTATTTACAGTTAAAATGAGTCTATTTTGATCACAAATAATCTTTTCACAATGAGTCTATTTCAGTTTCTTTCTTGTTGTCGTTATCTTGAAGGTGTGATTTGGTGTTGGTCTTTTTCGTGAGGTTGATTAGGTTCTGGTCTGTTAGCCGTCTTCTCCTTTCCTCCCCACCTGCTCTTCTCCTTTATCTCCTCATTCTCCGATTCTCTTACTTTTTCGCGTCAAGCTTTATTGCTTATTAACAACCTATTTAGGAGTGGAGAATGAAATAGAATAAATAGATTTTTTTTGAAATATTCTATTCATTCTTTTGTTTGGGAGTTTAAGTAGGAGGGGACTATAATGAACATTTAATCATTTGAGGGTTTAATTAGGATGAAATAAAATTAGTGGAAAGAAACTCAGATGACTCCCTCAATTTCTCTTGTAATCTCAATTTATCATTCCTTCTTAAATTGGGAGGCAGAAGAGGGAATGTAATGAGATTTACTAAAATATCAACTAAAGTCCCTATATATATTACCTCATATATATATATATATATTTATATTGTTAAAATACTAAACTATTACTCTCAGTCATTTTTACACAGATTCTCCTTGATTTTTCTTCTCATTCTCTATTTACTCATCTATTTCATTAATGCTTTGTTTAGATCATGGGCGTAGAGTAAAAAGGATAATTGAAATAAATCCATAGTAAGTTTTATTATTTGGTTTTGAAAGAATTGCATATTGTTATAATTATAAGGTAAAATTATATTTTTGAAAGTTCATCTCTATAATTATAAAATGAAAATGATATTTGAAAGCTCATCTCAAATAAGTACAATTTATAGATTAAAAATAGAAATTTAAGAAAAGGGCATAACAGTGATGTTGTTACAAAATATTCATTTATATTTATTTTTATTATATACTTCTAAATAATGTTATTTACTTTCTACTTTCATCTTTTAAAACATCCAAACAAGAAATATTCCATTAATTCCATTCCATTCTATTTCTTCATAAAGTCTCAAACGACATCTAAAAGTTAGCTATCTAGTACGGCATGCTTGCCAACACCATTACGCATGCCATATAGCTCGAATCCTCACCTGTGTTGGCATATGAAATGAGATAGAGAGATTTTTGTTTAAGAGAAATCTTTGTCTAACACATGGAAGATGTACTCTCATTGAAAAAAGAAGGAAAAAACCTCCAAAACATAGATTGTTGGAGTGCAAGAAGCAGAATTTCATGGATCTCCCCTTTAGCCAACATAGAACCTTCTATATTCAATGTCTTACATTAATTAGCGCTCAAAATGACTTCATAACAATATTACACTGCCCAACATTAACCACACTACATAAACATGCAAGAAAATGATTAAAATGGACATAACAATGGAGTAGCTTCTCCTTGCTTCTCAAACAATAGCGGATTTGTTATCACACATAAGTGGAGTAACTTCTCCTTGCTTCTCAACAACATCTTCTAAGATTCTCCTCAGCTATATTGCTTGTGAAGTTGCCATTGATACCAAAATATACTCGGACTTAGCGGAGGATTGTCCCACACTTTGTTGCTTCTTGGATGCCCATGAAAATACACTGGAACAAATGAAAATGCATATCTGGAAGTTCTTCTCATATCATCAACACACCCGGTCCAATCATATCACAAAACCCAATCAACATTGCATCAACATCCTTCTCATAAAAAAAAAAATAGCAAAATCAAGTGTACCTTGAACGTATCTCAACACTCTCTTGGCTGCCCCAAGATGCATTTAGCTTTGCTAATGCATGAACCGAGACAATAAACTTGTAGCATACATAATATCCAATCTTGTAACCATCAAATACAATAAGCTTCCAACCGAGCTTATATAAATAGATGCATGGATTTCTTTGCTTCCGTCTTCTTTCACTAGTTTTTCATTCACAACCAAAGGAGTTGAAACTTATTTGCAATTCATCATTTTAAATTTTTCAAGAAGAGTTTCTACATACTTCTTTTGGCATATAAAAACATGTTCTTTTTGATAAATTTCAATGCCCAAGAAGTAATGCAATAAACCCAAATCACTCATTTAATATTTTCTCACCATCTCTAATTAAAAATCATTAATTATTTTCTCATCACTACTGGTAAACACCAAATCATCGACATAAAGAGAGACAATAAAAATACCGGTTGTACCTTTTGTCTTGATATACAAGGTTGGATCACTTTGGCTTCTTTTAAAGTCTTTTTCATTAAAGTAAACATCAAGCTCACTACACCATACTCCGAGTGCTTGTTTTAGGCCATACAAAGCCTTCTTCAAGTTGTACACCTTATTCTCTTCTCCTTTTGCTACAAGTCTTGTGGTTGCTCTATATAAACTTTCTCTTTTAAAAATCCATTTAAAAAAGATGATTTTACATCAAGTTGATGCAACAACTAATTTTGAGTCTCCAAAGCAATAAGAGCTCTAATAGTATGAAGTCGAGCCACCCGGTGCAAAGGTTTCTTGGAAATCAATTCCGGGTTGTTGACTATACCCTTTTGCTACAAGTCTTACTTTGT
The DNA here is from genome assembly GCA_003123785.1 of Pterocarya stenoptera. Classification (NCBI taxonomy): domain Eukaryota; kingdom Viridiplantae; phylum Streptophyta; class Magnoliopsida; order Fagales; family Juglandaceae; genus Pterocarya; species Pterocarya stenoptera. The sequence goes on along the minus strand of QEOT01003450.1, from coordinate 96,389 downwards.
TCTTTTGAATTGAACCATTCGGGTTGAACTTTGTTTTGAAAATCCACTTCACACCAATCACTTATTTGTCTTTTTGCCCTTCTACTAACACCCAAGTTTTGTTCTTCTCAATCACATAAATCTCTTCTTCCATGTCTTTCCTCCATGCTTCTTCTTTAATTGCATATTTAAAACACTCTAGTTCAACAACACAAAAATTAAAACTTGCATATATATTACTAAGTCTTCTCATTCTTCTTGGAGTTGAACTTGGAGATGAGGAGTTTGAGCTTGATGGAGAAGTTGGAGATGATTGTGAACTAGCAATATGAGATATCTATTGTGGAGCTTCAAGAACATCTTCAACTTCATATTCTTGATTCTCAAGTTCTTCATTGAAGCCAGTAACTCGATCTTGAACCTTTTTTTTCTTTCCAATCCCAAGAGGCCTTCTCATTAAAGATCACATCTCTACAAATAATTAACTTATTTTTCTTCAAGTTAAAGAGACTATAGCCCTTTGATTTTGAGCTATAACCCATAAAGATGCATTTTCACTAGCTTCGTTAAGCTTGTGCATTACTTCTTTTGGAACATGAGCAAAGCAAATACAACCAAATACATTCAAGTGATTCAAAGATGGTTTTCTTCCACAACAAGCCTCAAATGAAGTTTAATTTTTTACCGCCTTTGTTGGACATCTATTAAACAAATAAATCGCTATATATACCGCTTCACCACAAAAGACTTGGGTAACCCCTTCTCATGAAGCATAGAATTCGCCATCTCAACAATGGTTCTCTTCTTTCTTTCCACCACTCCATTTTGTTGTGGAGTGTATCCAACCATTAATTATCTCTCTATGCCAATATCTTCATAAAAGTTCTCAAATTCATGGGAGTTGTACTCACCACCTCTATCACTTCTCAACACTTTTAACAAAGTGTCCACTTTGTCTCTTAATAAAGTTTTGGAATTTTTTGAAAATCGAGAAAACATCCGACGTTTGCTTCCAGATATACACCCACATCATTAAAATCATCAATGAAAATTATAAAATATTTGTTACCTCAATGAGTTGGTGTTGACATCGGCAAATGCACATTGGTATAGATAAGCTCCAATGGTGTTTTGGCTCTCCATGCTTTTTCCTTGGGAAATGACTCTTGGTAATGCTTGCCAAGTGCACAACCTTCACAAACCTCGTGCACTTTTTGTATAGTTGGCAATCCATACACTATGTTATTTTGTTGGAGAGTCTTCAAACTTTGAAAATTCAAGTACCCAAGTCTACTATGCTAAAGACATGACTCATCAACCACATCATCTTTAAGACTATATTTTTTTAATATGGAAAAGTGAAAGGAAAGCTTCTATTATTCTCCATTTTGCTTATCAAAAAAAATTATTCTCCATCTTGATTTTTTACAGAATTTGTCTTCCCCCTCCTTTATCATAAATCTTGTAAAACCCTCATTCAAAGTGAAGAGAGTATCCATGCTCTACAAGTTGCCCAACACTTATAAGTTTCGCTCCAAGTTAACATCGTGTTTTGTACGCCTTTAGGCCAAGTTTCAGCAATTTAGGTCTTCAGAACTGGGCCTGCGAAAATAGAGAAGAAGGTAACTGGGAGATGGTGGTCTTGGGACTAAGGAGTCTCTGATGCCAAAGTCAGTAAAGTTTCTTAGAAGTTTATAAATAAATAAGAGAGTCCAGGGATTAGAGAGGGTGTCTCGTACCTGAGAGTTGTTATTTATACTAGGGTCTAGGAATAAGACAAATCGTGCCTGTCCCTATGGAGTCTGTGTCCTTCGTACTATTCCTTTTACGACAGCGTCATTAATGTGGCATGTAGCTTGGGTAGTGGTGTCATTAATGTAGTGTGGTTCCTTGATTTGCTTTATTTTCGGTGGTTCGTCGAAGTTCTCATGTCAGAGGATCAAGGGTTCCTTGTCTTTCCCGCTCTGCCCTGTACAAGTCCTCAAGATCGAACGAGATAAATAAGACATGTCCATCCCATCAGCCACTTGTTTGATTTTCCTTATAGGTGCCTTTCTTCCCGGGTAAGCTTGGACCTTGGGGTCTGGTATCGAGCTGAGGCCCAATGGGCTTGTGAAGTGGAGAAAAATCCCGTTACACTCCAAATTCGGAACTAGCAATACGTCTTGAATGTACTTTGTGCCGTTCTTTGTCTCTATAGCAATTGTACCTTTTCCTTTTGTATGGACTAAAGAACCATTTCCCATCTTGACTTGGGAATTTGATGAAGTATCAATTTCCACAAAAATACTTTCATCTACGTTCATGTGATTGCTAGAGCTACTATCAAGAAACCACATATCATTCTTTTGCTCTGATGTCACTTAACAAGCATATAAAAACAAGTCTACTTCACTTTCTTGCTCTTCGGAAAAATTTTCTTGCTCATAATTTTTTTTATCGACAATCTTTTTGAATATGCCCAAACTTTTTACACTTGTGGCTAGGGCTTTAAATGAACCAGTTTATTCGATAGCCCGCTTAGTTCTCGCTAGATTAAACTCAAATCGAACTCGACTCGTGAAAAAAAAAAAGCTCGTTTGTGAAAGCAGATACCCGCTCGATTAGTAAATGATATATACCTGACAAAACTCGACTCGTTAAGGCCCGCGCGTTTATGCCCAAGTCGACTCGTAGCTCGACTCGATTAAAACTCATTCATATATTGATAAATATATACATGAACCTATGTACATATACATATATATATATGTATTAGCTAATATTATAAGCATAATAGTTTTATAATTAAATATATAAATGTAACCTAATTACTTACGCTTATATATTGAATATACTTCATAGCTATATTTTATAATTAGTACAATAATTAGTTGATAAGATTTAATAATTTCATATATTAGTATGTGGGAAGCATATTTGAAATAGATATATGCTATCATATTATGTGTATGTATTAATAATTTATTTAGGCATATAATATATTGTTATTATGGATAAATATTAACTAGTTAGATATTGATTATTTATAAAATTTTAAAATCTTATAATTCCATATAGGTTCTACTTGTTGGTTGTGCAAATTCAATATTAGGTTTTTTATTTATATAATTTTTAATTATTAAATCTTGTTAAAAAAAATAAATAAATAAACAACTTAAGCTCGAGTTGAGAATTTAGCTTACCGAGTTGAGCTCGAAGAAAGATTAAATAAAAATCTCGAGCTTGATTCTTTTGAGTCAAGCCGAGCTTGGCAAGCCAAAGACCGGCTCGACTTAACTCGATGACAACCCTAATTGTAGCATTGAGGTTTTCCTTGAAACCAACAATCTTTATCAACAAGACTACTTCTTTTACAAATTTCACATTTTTGTTGATTGGACTCCAAATTTTGACTTCTCTCAAAATTACTTCTTCCTCTTCCTTTTCCATAATGTTCGAATTAACATTAAGCTTAGATTGTAAGGCACTTTCAATTGATTTTTCGGAGTGCCTACTCAACATTTGCTCAAATGTTTTAATTGAACCCATCAACTCTTCAACACTCAATTTTTCAATTTTTTTAGTTTATTCAACAATGGTAACAATAGGATCAACTTTCTCCAGAAAACTAATTAATATTTTCTCAACAATTCTTTGATCTGAAATATTTTCTTCATGTGTCTTCATTTGATTCACAACTTCCATAAGTTTAGAAAAATATTCCTTTAACAACTCTATTTCTTTCATCTTTATATTTTCAAAATCTCTTCTCAATGATGGAAGTTTTATAGTTCTTACCTTCAATGTGCCTCTGTACTCCTTTTGAAGAATCTCCCAAGCGTCCTTTGCTTTGATAATCCTTGAAAAAATTTTGTCGGCAACACCTTGTGGAATTAAGGTTAAGGCTTTTGCATATTTCTTCCCATGCTTCTTCAATTGTTGCTTTGAGCATCTGTCAAAGTTGTGGCATCCACTAGATCTTTGTACCAATCTTCTACATATTCCCAAAGATCATATGAAAGAAAAATAGTTCTCATCTTCACATACCAAAAACCATAATTTTCTCCATTGAAAAGAGGAAATGATCGTTGTTAGGCTTCCCATATTTTGATTGCTTATACTTGCTATTGTTGTTATCTTCTTTAGGGATTTTTTTCCCACTATAAATCTTCACGCCTGACCACTTTTTTATTCGGACTTTGCTCTTGATACCTCTATGTTGGCATATGAAATTAGATAGAGAGATTTTTGTTTAAGAAACATTTTTGTCTAACACATGGAAGATGTACTCTTATTGAAAAAAGAAGGAAAAAACATCTAGAACATAGGCTCTTGGAGAGCAAGAAGTGGAAAAAACCTCTAGCCAACCTAGAACCTTCTATGTTATATATTCAATGTCTTACGTTAATTAGCACTCAAAATGACTTCATAACAATATTACACTTGTCCAACATTAATCCCACTACGTAAACATGCAAGAAAATGACTAAAATGAACATAACAATGACATTAATTTATTTTAACAGCCTATTGATCTACCATGAGGCATTTGTTGACCACCCTTCCAAATGCTGCATGAGGTCTATGGTTGTCATCCTATCCCGTGGAGATTTTTTTATTTTTAGGCCATTCTTGAGAAGCAAATCTTCTCTCTTTATAGGAAGTTGGATGTTCCTTGTTTGATGATCAATAAAAGGAATATCATTTCAATAATATCATTCCAATCAGTAAAGGAATAGTTTGAACATTAAGGATGTTGAATTGAAGCTCTTCATCGACAGCCACATGACCAGGCCAGTCAACTTTATGTATAAGTACTTCGTACTATATATGTGTCCAAAGCAAAGTAGAAGAAGCACAGCAATCCATAGTCACATGAACTGATTCAAAAACTATTCCAGCTTTGATTAGGACAACTTTCTGGATCAATTGGCAAAAGAAAAAGAACTTGTTGACTTCATTTTTTGTTTTATATTGAGTTTTGCAACTCATCATTCCACACACCACACTTTTTTTAAGTGTTTTTTGTTTTATTCCTGCTAAACTAATTTAGTTCATCATCCTTATACCACAAACTTATTAAATAAAAAATAAAATAAAAAATAAAAAATCATGTATAGTCTGTAGTGTACGCCTATGAGTAAAATTTTATTATTTCTACACTTCGTTTCTGCAGTACTAGTATGATTGTTATCACTTTATGTTTGTTTGAGATTTGCATCCGTACGTAATAATGTAAACTTTCTTAATTAGGAAAACTCTTGCTACAATATATGCATTATTTACTAATCATTAAGAGGTTTTAAATGGTGTTTTAGATACTGGGTGCTTTTTGGTACTTTCTCTCCGTCGAGCGAGAGACAGCTTGCTGGCACCTCGCCTGTGAAAATCATATTGAATGCGATCAAAGTTCTTTTGACTGTAACCACGGAAGTTTTGGCCATTACACATTTTTAAACGATTATTGCCCTATACAAACCCCAAATACAACGGTCTTTGATTTTGGAATATTCCAAGGAGCGCTTCAATCTGGTATAGTGGCGTCCATGGATTGTCCACGAAAGATCTTGTACTGCTTTTGGTGGGGCCTCCGAAATTTGAGGTTTGTGAATGTTACTGTTTTACATTGATCTATTTCACAAAAGTTTTCATCATTGGTTGTCATCAACATGACCATGTCGACTGCCATATAGCCTGTGCTTAATTGTCTATATATGCATTCATGTTTCATGTTGGGCCACCTCTCGAATGGGTCCCTGATACTGTATTAGTGGTTTTAAAATCAGAGAAGTAAAGATAAAAGAAAGTGACATTTTTATATGTTGAAGAATAATCTTACATTGCCTGTGGACAACGTCTTGAGCATGTTTATAAGGAATGAACAATTCTCTCTTGTAGAATCAGTTTTATGAGATGAGTTAGGCCTATTAATTTCTTCATGGTATCAGAGCTTGTCACAGGACGAATGGGAGCCCACACTACTTATCCTATGACAAGGACTAAGAAAAATACTAGCCTGCACGTGAGGGAGGGTGTTGAGATAAGTTAGGCCCATGAATTTCTTTATTATTTATTAATTGGAACAATAGAGTTGAAAGTACAATTTAGGATACCCGTCCGGGAAATGGAGAAATAAGTCACTTTTGGCTGCAAGTTTTCAATGATGCAAATCTTCATCATTTAAGGTGCATATTGCAAAAATGATGATACTATATGTAAGGATGCAAAGCATAATTTTTCCACTCATTTTTTGTTTTAATTAACTTTTCCTAGCTTGGAGCAATATATGCTAATACATACGTGTGTACAATTGCAACAATAACATATCATTTTGTTCTAGGCTTGCGATTATGATCATTTTGGCTTCCTTATCTTGACCTTTACAGTCTTAACTTATAATACACTTACTTGTAGATCATTTTAATTAGTTTTTATCTGTTTACTTTGATCAGCTTAGTATATTAATTAATGATTTCTGGTGTGAATACACCACCTGATCTTACTAAACTGTATTTGCAAATTCGCAGTTCTTTTGGTTCAAACCTTCAAACAAGTCCGGATTTATGGGAGAACTGCTTCTCAATTTTAACTTCCATCTCTGGCTTGCTACTGTTTATGTACTTCCTTGGACGTTTGCAGGTTGGTGAGCAACATGCATACTTTTTGAAGCTTCATAGCACGTATTTATATAATTGAATAATTCTTGTACTGATCATCCCTAGTTACACCACAAGCCACACATAATTTTTTTATCTTTCTATTTTTTTCCTTTAGCAAGCATATATGTGATGTAAGGATGATGAGTAGAAGAATTCAAGTAATTTAGTAGGACTAAAATAACAAAAAATTAAAACATATGTGGTGTAGGATGATGTGCAACAAAACCCAATATAACTTATCTCATGAATAACAAAGTTTTCCATATACATGGTTTATGGAAATGGCATGCAATTCCTTAGTACTGACATATATGAATGATTTATCTGAAGACAAACTTTTGAAACAAGAAAAATTCTATTCATCAATATGCTTACACCACACACCACACATAATTTTTTATTTTATTTTTTTGTCTTTCCAAATGTATAGTGTATGGATGATAAGTAGAAAAAATCACTTAGTTTATGAAGAATAAAATTTAAAAAATTAAAAAAAATTAAAAAAAATTAAAATTAAATATGTTTGTTTGGAGATGATGAATAACAAAACTCTTTGTAGCAAACATAAACTTATACTTTTATTTACCCTGGCCATATAGTTTTGTTAGGCTGCATTTGTAGGTACCTGTGTAGCTTTATTCGTGTATACAAGCTTTTCTTTCAGCCTATATATTGTTCTCATTAGTACTAGTTAAACATCAGCCTTTTCTTTCATTTGCTAATTCGTTTGTGATTTTTTTTTTTCCACAAAGCTTGCATAAAAAACAAAAATTGTTTGAGAAAGAGTGTGATGCAGGACAATTGGGAGATTCCTCTAGAAGATTTTTAAGATTTCCTTTATCACCGTAACTTTTATAGGTAGCACCTTCCTAGCCCATATTTTATGTTTAACACCAAATTTTGGTTTTCCTTAATTTTATCATTGACTTTCTGATGCCGGAGCAGAAATGGCTGATTTTGGGCTAGAAATGGGAACCATCAGGCAGAGCATGGTGATCAAGATGTGCACGCCGAAGAGAGCTTTCCGAATTGGGGTCATATGTGTGATTGTGATATCCGTAGCTAAAATTATGATCAAAATACTAACGCTTGCACAATATCGCCCCATCTCGAGAAATTTTGTCCTTTCCTCGCCAAACCGAGGATAGTCGACCTTTCCTTGCCTAATCAAGGAATCCCTGACCTTTTCTCACCCAACCAAGGAAAGGCCAATCAAGGAATCCCCGACCTTTTCTCGCCCAACCGATGAATGTCGATCTTTCCTCGCCCAATCATGGAATCCCCAACCTTTTCTCGCCCAACCGTGGAATGTCGACCTTTCCTTGCTCAACTGAGGAATCCTAACCTTTCCTCGCTCAATTGAGGAATCTTGACCCTACCTTTTTCTACCGTATTTGCAATGATCTGCCTCCTTGAGGTAGTCCAGTGCTATTAACTTTGAATATGATAGCTCAACATCATCGGACTTGGATCCGTCTTAATCACTTTCCATTTTAGATGAGTTTAGCCTATAATTCTTAGTTTTATTATAAATGGATGGTATTGTAATGGGAGGGCAATCGTTCATCAGTAAGAGAGTTATCGTTTTTCTTTTTTCTGTCAAGTTTTCTGACCACAATAAGACACAACTCTTCTATGAAATACTTTACTTTCTTTTTTGTTACGTCAATTGGCATCGAAGCAAGGTTTCACCTGGCATGATGGGAAAAGATGTAAACGAAGGTAACCACTCCGATCGCGAAGAACATGGGGTGCAGGCCCTTTGGACAGCCGTTCGAATGCAAAGCTAGTAGAATCATCAACAATTTGAAGGTATCGAACACATGTTAGAGGAGATACAACAAACCATTCTAGGCATGTGTGTTAATGGCAATAGAATTCATGACGACGATAGGGCAGATCGAGAGTGTGGATCTGTCCCATGACGAGGGTATCGAATTCCAGATGACTTATCCAAAGTGATGAAGAGTTTGAAGGGGCCAGTAAGGAATGACAATGAAACTATGAGGGCCATAGAAAATGCCAGCAAGTACGGAATAAAAATTGATTTGCCTTGTTTTAATGGCCACCTTCACGTTGAGAGTTTCCTCGATTGGCTCCTTGAGGTAGAAAATTTCTTTGACCAGAGGCACAACAAGTCAAGTAGTAGCGTATAAATTATGAGAGGGTGCCTCAGCTTAGTGAGAACAAATGCAAGACAATCGTAGACGACAAGGCAAATAACCAATTCGAGCATGGCCAAAAATGAAGATTTTGATAAGGGCAAGGTTCCTCCCACTAGACTACGAACCAATCCTATATCAACAATACCAAAATTGTAGACAAGGAACCTGGATTGTTGGTGACTACATAGAAAAGTTCTATCACTTGAACTCATGGAACAACTTATCGGAGATGGAGGAGCAGCAAGTTGCAAGGTTTATTGGGGGCCTTAGAGTTACTATTCAAGACCAAATTATGTTGCACACCATGTGGACTCTAGCCAAAGCCGTTAATCTAGCTTCGAAGATGGAGATGCAGTTATCACGTCCAGCAACACAGACACAGACAGTCTGACAAGCAACCAGAGTAATTGATGATCAAACACCACCAAACTAGCAACAACTACCTTCCACCAGTCGAGTGCCAAGAACAACTAACGGCAACTAAACCCACAACCAACACCCTCCACAAATCAAAATAAGGGGTGTAACAACAATCCTTATGCCAAGCCAATGACAAGAAAATGCTTTCAATGCAACCAACCTGGACATCAGTCCAATGAGTGCCCCAACCACCGAACAGTCAATATGGTGGATATGGAAGACGAAGGGGTAGAGCCCTTGGGTGAAGATGTAGTTGATGATGATGGGGAGGGTGAGGTTTTGGAAGAAGATGAAGGAGGATTCGTCAACTGTGTTATCCAAAGGCTACGACTCGCACCAAAGCATGAGGATAAAACATAGAGGCACATCATATTCAAAACCCTTTGTACCATTAATCAAAAGGTATGTAAATTGATAATAGATAGTAGAAGTTTTGGAAGCTTGTTTCAATGGCCCTTATAGCAACTTTGCAGTTGAAGGCCGAGAAGCATCCGCATCCATAAAAGATCAGATGGATCAAGAAGGGAGTTGAAACATGGATCACTATTCTTTGTCGTGTCCCATTTTTCATTGGCAACTTTTTAAAAAATTAAACAGCCTGCTATGTGGTTGAGATGGACATGACCTGTCACAGTTTGTTGGGAAGACCATGGCAGTATGATGTAGACACCACATACAAAGGCATGATAATATATATATGTGCTTTGGTGGCATGGTTGAATGATAGTGTTGGTGCAAATTAGCCGAGATGAATCCTCATGACACCATAATAGAAGGAAAGAGGTCATTTCTTCCAATGCCTGAAGTGCAATTGTTGGGAAACATGAAGGAGGCTGGTGGGCTAATGACACTAGTAGTCAAAGGGGCAGGGATAGCCAAATTTCTGAGATCCCAATTCTGGTACAACGGTTGCTGGCCAAGTTCCCAAGCCTCATGCTCCTAGAATTTCCAGATGGTTTGCCATCAATGCGAAACATTCAACACCACATCGACTCATTTCCCGAAGCAAGTCTTCCAAACCTTTCCCCATTATCGCATAGTGATGAGCCCCAACGAGCGCAAGATTTAGCAGACCAAGTGGAAGATTTGATCCACAATGGACTGATCTGAGAAAGTATGAGTCCTTGTGTAGTGCCTACATTGTTGACACCTAAGGAGGATGTGTGTAGGTAGTTGTACCATCAACAAAATGATGGTAAAATATTGTTTTCCCATTCCAAGATTAAACGATATGCTGGACATGCTTGTAGGCTCCAAGACCTTCTCAAAAATCAATTTGCGCAGTGGATACCATAAAATTAGGATTAGACTTGGCGATGAGTGGAAAACTACATTCAAAATCAATGAAGGGCTATATGAATGGCTAGTGATGCCATTCGTCCTTTCCAATGCACCAAGTTATGTGTTATGCACCAGATTCTCAAACCTTTAATTGGGAAGTGTGTTGTTGTCTCTTGATGACATTCTAATTTACAGCCAGGATGAGCATGTGCACATGGAACAATTGAGAGAGGTCCTAACAGCTTTGCAAGCGAATAAGTTATATATCAACTTGAAGAAATGCAACTTCTGCATGGACTGATTATTATTTCTTGGCTTCGTGGTGGGCATCGAGGGGATTCATGTAGATGAATAAAAGGTTAGTGAGCGTTGTGATTGGCCCACACTGACTACCATTAACCAAGTTTGGAGCTTTTATGGGTTAGCCACTTTGTGCTGGATTGGAAATTTTAGTACCATTGAGCACCAACCATCGAGCGCATGAAGAAAGGGTGATTCCATTGGCGAGAAGAGCAAGTTGTTAGCCGTGCAGTGATCAAAGAAAAACTAACTATAGCACCTATTCTAGCTTTACCTAGCCTCAGTGATGGGCATTGGTTTTGTCCTATCTCGAGATGGGTAGCCTGTTGAATTTTTCAGTGAAAAGCTTAATGAAACAATGCGGAAGTGGGCCACCTACGAGCTAGAATTCTATACTATTATTCGACCTTTGAAACACTGGGAACAATATTTTGTCCAATGAGAATTCGTGTTGTACAACGACAACCAAGCATTGAAGTTAATTAACACACAAAGGACCCTCAACAGAATGCATGCTAGGTCGGGGAGGCAAAACAAGGTGGCCAACGCCCTTAGTAGATGGCTGGCATTACTTGTGACTCTACAGTTCGAGATTGTAGGTTTTGAGCAATTAAAAGACTTGTACACCGACGATGAAAACTTCCAAAAATATAAAGCAAGTGTTTATCCAAGCAAGCTAGCTCATACTTTCATATTCAGGATGGGCACCTATTATGTGGAAATTAGCTTTATATCCCTCACACCCCCCTTCATGAACATTCTTCAAGATTTACATGGCGGTGGGCTAGGCAGTCATGTTGGTCAAGACAAGACCATATCGGTCAAGAAAAGACCATATCGTTCCTAACTGAACGATATTACTAGCCTCAAATGAAACGTGATGTGGGTAGATTTGTGCATAAGTGTCTTGTTTGCCAAGTAGGGAAAGGAAAAGCTCAAAACACTGGTTTGTATACCCCTTTACTCGTATTAGAGAACCTATCAGGGGACTTAAGCATGGACTTCTTGCTTGTGCTAACACGGACCAGGGAGGTATGTATTCAAATTTTTTAGTTGTTGGCAAGTTCTAAAAAATGGCACATTTCATACCACGTAGGAAGAAGCATGATGCTTCGAACGTGGCTCATTTGTTCATCAAAGAAATTGTTTGCTTGCATGGCTTACCCAAGTCAATAGCTTCTGATTGTGACATCAAGTTCCTCAGCCATTTTTGGATGACTTTGTGGAAGAAGTTTGACACTCCACTAAAGTACAACATCACTTGCCACCCACAAACTGACTGCCAAACAGAGGTAGTAAATTGCACACTCGACAATATGATAAGGTGCATCTCTTGTGAGAAGCCCAAGCAGTGGGATGTCAACCTCCCACAAGTAGAGTTTGTATTTAACAACATGAGTAATCTCTCTACTAGGAAGCCACTCTTTGAAGTCGTCTATAATAATCCCCCAAGCATGCCTTGGATTTAGTTCCTCCCCCAAAACTTCCTGGACTGAGCTTTGTGGCATAAAACATGGTTGAGAGAGTTCAGCAAATACACTCGGAGGTTTGCCAGAATTTGGAACAAGCCAGTGATAATATAAGACCGCCGTAGGCAAGCACCGAAGGTCCAAGACATTTCAAGAGGGTGACTTAGTGATGGTCCATGATAGAGTAGAGGAAAGAAAATATTTGCCAATTCTCATTAATCAGAAGGAGTACAAATGGTATATATAAACACAAAAAAGGAATCCTAACAACTTTCCTAGGTATTTTTACAAGCAGTGGTCATGCACAATAAATCATTTCTCAATACAGGAGAGTTTGTTATATAGCTCTGGCAAAACAGTTACAATAGTACCCAGAGGGCACACACCAACCTAATCTACGTTATCTCTGAAGATTCTGGAAGAGTGGTTGACGTGTTGGAGCCTTGCCATGTCACTTGTGATGTGGAAGCCAGAGTGGATGACTCAATACGCCCCCGCGAGCCTAACGGGGCGTCAATAACAGTGAGGCTCGTTTGTAGTGAATGAAAATGAGAGGAGACAAGTGGCTTTGTAAGGATGTCAACCAATTGGTCTTTTGAGGGAAGAAAGGCAACTTGAAGTGTTTTGGCAGCAACCCTGTCACGAACAAAATGGAAATCAGTTTTCATATGTTTCATGTGGGAGTGGAGGATGGGATTAATTGACAAGTAGGTGGTGCCAAGATTATCACATCATAGAAGAGGGGTTTGAGAGGAAAAATGTGAAGTTCTTTTAGAAGAGATTGAATCCAAAGTAACTCAGCAGTTGTGCTTGCAAGGGCCATGTATTCGGCCTCTGTGCTTGAGCTAGCAATGGTGTGTTGCTTGTGAGAACTCCAAGAAACGAGGTTTCGACCAAGAAAGATGCAAAAACCACCCGTAGAGCGGCGGTTATCGGGGCAGCCAGCCCAATCAGCATCTAAGAATGCTTGAAGTTGAAGAGAGGAGGATTTGTGAATGAAGAGGCCAGAGTTTAAGGTTCGTTTGAGGTATCGTAGGAGGTGTTTAACAGCCTACCAATGAGGATGTTTGGGATTGTGCATAAATTGGCAGATTTTGTTGACTGCAGAAGCAATGTTTAGGTGAGTTAGAGACAAGTATTGGAGACTCCCCACAATATTGTGATAGAGTGTGGGGTCAGAAAATGAAGGAGTGTCTGAAATGGAGAGACGGGTAGAGGCAGCCATTGGAGAAGTGACTCCATTGGCATATAACATATTAGCACGAGAGAGCATGTCACAGATATATTGTCTTTAAGACAGGAGGATCCCATTTTCTAGACAGGAAATTTCAAGACCAAGGAAATATGATAACTGTCCTAAGTATTTAATGGGAAAACAGAGCCTAGAAATGAAATAAGATGATCAATTTGAGATGGATGAGAGCTGGTGACAACAATATCATCAACGCAGACTAAGACATAAATAAGGATAGATTGACAGGAGTAAATGAACAATGAAGTATCGACTTTGGAAGGAAGAAAAGCATACTCATAGAGGCGGGAGCTAAGCTGTACAAACTATGCGCGAGGCGCTTGTTTAAGGCCATAGATGGCCTTGTGAAAGCGGTAGACATATTCAGGATGCTCCAATAGGCTGGAACATGTAAACAGTTTCAGTGAGATCGCTGTGAAGAAACGCATTTTGAATGTCAAGTTGCCGGAGGGGTTAACCAAGAAAGACAATGACAGAGAGAACCAGACAGATTGTTGTGGGTTTGACTACCAGACTAAAGGTCTTAGAGTAGTCAATACCCTCTTGTTGATGAAACCCTTTGGTGATGAGGCGTGTCTTGCACCGTTCAATAGAGCTGTCGGGGTGTTTTCTGCGAAAAATCCACCTACAACCAATAATGTTAGAGGAAGGGGGAGGGGGAACAAGGGTCCATTACTCTGGAGGAGAGCTTGGAACTCTCTGCTCATGGCATTGCGCCACTTAGAAAAGCATGAGGCAGTGGTGTAGGAAAAAGGTTCTTCGGGGACATCGACAAAGAAGGTAAGACACTGGCGAGGAGGCAGGTAGGGTATTTGAATCGGGTGAACTGTTTGGGCTAAGAGTTGTTGGTTTTGGACCACGTAACAATGGGAGATCATGAAGAAGGTGGTGGGGAATTGGGAGGAGGATCTGAGATAGGGTTAGGAGGCATTAGGTTTGAGGTTGCAGATAGAGAAGAGTCTGTTTGAGGAGAAGAATAGGAGGATGGACCGGGTGTAGACATTGGGCTGGAAATAGAGTTTGGGTTGTTGGTTGAAGTTGATGGAGTTGGGCCCAGAACAGAGGGCAACGAAATGGGTAAAGCTGTGTATATGGGTTGGGTAGCAGTGAGGCCCGAAGTTGAATGAAGAGTAAGGGAAAGAATTTTCATTGAAGAAAACATCGCGAGATATGTACATTCGATTAGAGGGAAGATGTAAACATTTATAGCCTTTGTGAATGGGACTATATCCAAGAAAAAGACAAGAAAGAGAGCAGAAATTAATCTTATGATTGTTATAGGATTGAAGATTGGGCCAACATTCGGAGCCAAAAACTTTGAGAAAGGAGTAATCGGGATCTTTGTTAAAAAAAAAGAAGATGAGGTGATTTGTTTTGAAGAGATGGGGATGGAAGGAAATTGATTAGATATACAGCAGTCTGAAAGGCATTTGACCAAAATTTGTAGGGAAGAGATGCCATTGCTAGAAGAGCAAGGCCAATCTCAACGATGTGACGATGCTTTCTCTCAACCACACCATTTTGTTGGTGAGTGTGAGGACAAGAAAGCCAATGTGTAATGCCTTGGGAGTTAAGGACACGAGTGAGGGGTCGAAATTCACTACCCCAATCACTTTGAACAATTTTAAGTTTAACATTGAGTAATCTTTCAACATATTTTTGAAATAGCAAGAATGTAGATGTTGCATCACCCTTAGAGGCGAGAGGATAAAACCAAGTGTATCGGCTATAGTCATCAACAAAGGAAATATAATAACGAAAACCATAAGGCGATGGACCCCAAACATCTACAAAATTAAGTGCAAAGGTCCTAGGGACCGATTAACAGAAAGCTTAAAGGGTAATTGCCGACACTTGGCAAGGGGGCAAGTAGAACAAAAGAAACTAGGCTGAGTGGGGAGAAACGGCAAGCACTTGGTGCATAGGATGTGAGAGACAAGCCGAAGGGATGGATGGCCAAGGCGATGATGCCATTGAGCTATCATGGTTCTTTCACCAACGAGAGCAATATGAGATGGCTTGGAGATGACAAGAATCGGAAATAGGTAGAGTCCATTACTTGTTGGTCCTTGGATTAAGGGAGTCTCTGTTCGCTTGTGCTTCACAGAAAAGTGTGAATCATGAAACTAAAAAATACACAATTATCTTGGCATAATTAATGGATAGAGACTAGATTTTTTGTAATTTGAGGAACATGTTGTAAATTACAAAGAAAAAGTTTAGAAGATGAGGTAGAGAGTTGGGAGTCCCCAATATGGGTTATGGGAAGACTAGTTCCATCACCTACTCTGATCTGCTTGGGGCCAAGATATTGTTCTGCAGAGATATTTAAGTTTTGAAGATCAGAAGTTAGGTGGTTGGTTGCTGTTGAATCAGGATACCATTGTTGGTCTGAGAGGGAGTGAGAGTTGCTATAGTGAGCCGAAGGGATCGTGAAGGCCCGTATTGATATGCTTGGTCAAAGCAGTGGTAGCATTGTAGAGCAACATGCCCAACCTAGTTACATACTTGACAAGTTGGTTTGTTGGATTGCTGAGAAGGAGGTTGAAAAGGATGAGATGTGCGACCATGACAATTTTGAGCACCACGACCTCCCTTTTGACCACCACGAAAAAATTGCATCCACCACGATGAAAGGAAGGGGTGGTGAGATTGACAGAGGGATTTGGTAAAAGGCCTTGCTGAATAGAGTTAAGAGAGATGCAACTTTCAAAGGTAAGAAGAAGATTAAAAGCTTGTGGGAGTGGCTCATGTGGTGACAGAGATGATAAATGATTCAAACTCAGAGTTGAGTCCATTGAGAAGGTAGGAGACGACTTCAGATTCATGAAAAAACTCTCTTGCAGTTGTCATTTTATCATAGAGGAGATGAACTTTATGGTAATAGTCAGTCACAGATAAAGAGCCTTTTTTGAGATTTGTATGATAGTTTTGGAATATTTTGGCCTAAGATTGGGAGGTGAACATGGTTTCGAGAGTGACCCAGAGTTCACAGGAGGGGTGGGAAGAAATAACTTGGGCAAGTATGGGTTCCGGAAGGGATGACAAGAGGGCATGGAGGAGGCGTTGATCAGTTTGACGCCACTGGAGGTACGCAGGACTGGTTTGAGGAGTGGGGGAGATAGAAAGGGAGGGCGAGACAACATGAAGAATAGGAGGAGGAGGTAGAGAAGAATCATCAATGAAATGAAAAAGCTCTTGGCCATGGAGGTATGGAATAATTTGGGCATGCCAGAGAAGGTAGTTATCGGAGTTGAGCTTAACAGAGACAATATGAGAGAAGTTGTTTGGGAGTTGGAAGGTGGTGGAGAGGGAAGGGTCTTTTTCAGAAGAAGAGCTGTCGCCGACCATAAGGAGGAGACGTTAATTGTATTCCAGCTCTAATACCATGATAGAGTACAGGAAATAATATTTTCCAATTGTCATGAATCAGAAGGAGTACAAATGGTATATAAAAACACAAAAAAGGAATCTTAACAACTTTCCTAGGCATTTTTACAAGCAGTGGTCATGCACGGCAAATCATTCCTTAATACAACATAGTTTTTTTGTATAACTCTACCAAAACTGTTACAGTAGTACCCAGAGGGCACACACCAACCTAATCTACGTTATCCTTGAAGATTTTGGAAGAATGGCTGACGTGTTAGAGCCTTGCCGTGTCACTTGTGATGTGGAAGCTAGAGTGGATGGCTCAATAGTCCATCTATGCAAAGGTCGTTTCCTAGCAGGAACATATAACAAATTGAAGAACAAGACGAACGGGCCATTTTGCATCACGAAGAAAACTAGGGATAATGCATATGTAATTGAGCTCCCTGAATCCATGTCCATTTCGTCAACTTTCAATGTATCAAATTTATTTGAATATCATCCACTAGATGAACCACTTTACTCTGACAATAACTCGAGGACAAATATCATCCACTAGCAACACCTTCAACTTTTGTCTCCAATCTCAGTTCTGAATAATGAAGCAAGAGTGTGTCATGAGTTGATGCAATGTAGAGGGGAGTGGAATGAATCATTGATTAGAAGAAATTTTAGAAAGAGGAAGCTGATCAGATATGTAGCATGCCATTGAGTAGCATGAATGTGGAAGATAAAATGATTTGGGGTCCATCAAAAAAAGGATTGTTTTCTGTAAGGAGTGCATACCACTTAGAGCTTGAAAGAAAGAATGCTAGTAGAGGTGAAACTCAAGGCATCAAGAGAGGGATCAAAGCTAAGAAAGCATTAGGAAAATGAATGTTCCAGGGAAAGTTAAATTATTTCTTTAGAAAGCTGTTAATAAGTTTCTAGCTACCAGGAGAAACCTTTTTTTGAACAAAGTAACAGAACCCTTATTGCCCTAATTGTAGAAGAGATGAGGAAACATTTATGCATGTGGTTTGGCAATGTCCTACAGCTTGTGATGTGTAGTCAGAGTCACTGAGTATATTGCAGAAGATGAAGATAGAAGAATCTGATCTACTAGCTCTGTGGAAAAAATTAGTGAAAAAGCTGAATGGTTCAGAACTAGAGGAGGTAACTGTTGTGATGAGGGGCTTATGGTTGAGAAGAAATGAGTGTATCTTTGAAGACAAGTTCAAATCTCCACATCAAGTAATAAGATTTGCTAAGCATGATCTGACAGAATACCAATTGGCTCAGCAGACAGCAAAGGCAAGTAGTAGCAGGAATGAGGGGAGTTGTAGCAGAAATGTAAGGTGGGAGAAACCAAGTCCAGGTTTTGCAAAAGTTAATTGGGATGCGACAGCTGAGAAAAAGGAAAGGAAGGTGGGTATAGGGGTTGTAATCAGAGATGAAGAAGGGGAAATGTTAGTAGCTGTGGAGGGACAGAAGCATAATGTTGATCAACCTGTTGTTGCTGAAACTCATGTTTTGTGGAAGGCAATGGATGTGTGCAGAGAACTCAGATTTGATAAGGTGCTTTTTGAGGGAGATGCTCAAGTGGTAGTTAATGCTTTCACAATAAAAATGAAGATTTATCATACTATGGAAGTCTAATAGAAGGTATGGAGCAGTTACTGAAGTATAGAACAGATTGGAAAGTACATTTTACTCATAGAACTTACAATGAGGCAGCTCATATTCTAGCAAAAGAAAGTTTATTTTTACAGTCTGAATTGGTTTGGATAGAAGATACTCCTGATTGCATTAGAAGAATTGTAGGGAGGGAGAGATGTTGTAATGACTAATACAAAGTGATCAATGAATACAGTTTTTATTTAAAAAAAAAAAAAAAAACTCGAGGACGAATTTTGTTTCAAGTGAGGGAGAGTCATGCAAGACAACAATTGAGAGATTCCTCTAGAAGATTTTGAAGATTTCGTTGATCACCGTAGCTTCCATAGTTAGCACCTTCCTCGCCCAGAATTTATGTTTGACACCAAATATTATTATTGACTTTCCATTTTAGATGGATTTATTACTAAGCCTATAATTCTTAATTTTATTATAAATGGACGGTATTTTAATGAGAGGGCAATTGTTTTATCAATAAAAGAGTTATAATGTTTTTTTTCTGACAAGTTTTTTGACCATGGGAAGACACAACTCTTCCTCTGAAATTCTCTGCTTTCGTTACGTGAGTGTCATCACACATTGATCTATTCAGATATCCTGGATTTGGGAAGTGTGTCAAGCCCCATGCACGCTGAATTGGTGTCAGACTAATTAATGTGCTCTTTAGTATTGTATGTTAACTCTATGTTTGGTCATTAATGTGTGCTTGCTTATGAGAAAATTTAAGAATTTCTTAAAATCCGTTTAGAAAGATATTGTTTAATGGATTTTGTAAAAATAAATAGAAATTTAATTTCAAATAATTTTCTACACATACACTTGTATGTGATTATATTACTATAAGAGAGTCAAATATACATGTCTAAGAACATTGAGTAAATGGTTCTTTTAAAAATTTAGCAAAGAAAACAAAAAAATAGTTCTTTTATTCACAGTTTGCACGAGTTCCGGGACACGCGTTAATTTTTGTTCTTTGTTTTTAAATACTAAACGCTAGGGGTCGGAAAAATTTTCGAGCTCCAAACTCAGTCCAAGTTCCGACAAGGCTCTGACATTGATGGAGTTGGAGTTTTCGGAATTCGAAGTCGGAGTCAGAGTTACTCTGACTCTAGTAGTTGGAGTTCAGAGTCGTAGTCGGAGCCCATGTGGGCTCCAAAATCCAACACCGAATTTCGACTTTTTTGTTCTAGGTGACATTCGCTCGAGTGGCGCTGGAGTGAACGTCACACAGATTGTTCGTTCGAGCCTTCACTCGAGTGTGGCTCGAGCGAAAAAAATCACTTAGATTGTTCGCTAGAGCCCATTTTCTACTCAGATTCGAGCTCCGACTCTGAGCTCTGAGCTCCGAACTCTGATTGGAGTCAAACTTCGATTCCAATCGGAGTCTAATAGAGTTTAATATGAATGAATATTCTGAATTCTCATTGAATAAACAGTGTATACAAGGTGCCTTTTTATAGTAATACAAGAGGGAATATTTCGCCTGGACAATACAACAAATAGAGGACGTGCTCTGCCAAAATACACGACATTGTTCAGAGTTTGTTAGAAACCTCTGCAAGTACATTTACAATAGTGTCCAAAGGACACTAAACAACCTATCTATGTAATTCTAGAAGCCTCTAGAGCTATAGCTAATGTGTGTGGGTCTTGCTTTGTCACTTGTGATTTGGAGTCCATCGTGGAAGGCTCAATAGAGTCGGAGTCGGAAGGGGTTTTGACCTCCTACCACAGTTAGAGTTGGAGGTGGGCATTTCGACTCCATCAGAGTCAGAGCCCACCCCTGCTAAACACATTTGTTGCGGCATGAAACATTTTTTCTTTCCTTCTTTTTATTTTCCAGGACTTTTTAGCAAAACAGTATCAGACATAAAGTAACTTGAAAAAGAAAAATTAGCTATTAAATATCTATCAGGAGAAGAAGAATCGTGGAAACCGGATCCTTGTTTATAGATTTTTATTTATATTTGCTGTAATAGTTTCCTTGCTTATTATCTTACAGTAGGATTGAACAAAAATTTGAAAATTAGACTCCGCCTTCGACTCAGAACCGACTCTGCTCTGGCTAGTCGGAGTTAGAGTTTTTTGAATCAAAAAAGTTGGAGTCGGAGGTGGCGATGTGCCGACTCTGACTCCGACTCCGATATTGTACATATTTTATAAAAATATATATATTTTTTATATATTAATCATATATATTTTATATAACTATAACTTATATAGTTAATTAAATTGAATAATATACTAGTATAAGCATATTATTTTATAATAATATGCTTATACTATAATATAAATAAACTAAATTCACTAATAATAGTTTAGTATATGTAAACACCATACTCTTAACTATTACTACCATGCAACACTAATGTATCATAAAAACTAATGTATAATAACATGTAATACTAGTGTACAAACATTAACATATGATAACATATATATAATACTAATGTATAATAACATTAATTTGTATAATGATTTATTTTTTTAATTTTGGTTATGTTTTAATAAAATTGAAATTGAAAAAAATATTTTAAAAAAAAAACTGAAATCTGGAAGCCCAAATTCTATTAATGAGAGTCCAAGATTATTAAATTGAAATTTCAAATGGGCTAAGAAGAAAATCCCAATAAAAAAACCAAATCTAACTCCGCTCTGACAAGTCGGAGTTGGAGGTCTGACATTGTCGATGCTCAGCCCTAACTTACAGTCTATAAGCATTCCATAAATAGAATAATGATCATCACGTCCTCCATTTTAGGGGAGAATTTGAACAATAAAACAGAGTATACTCTTTTTCTTTAAAACTGATGCTGCAATGATATTATAGTTCGGTTGCGTTTAAGCTCAGGAAGAAGGGGAAAGAGGGTGCTAATTAATAAAAGTCATACCATAATATATATTCTGACCCTATCTCTGGAGATCATGAAGAAATTGTAGGCGTGACTGTGTGATGTTCTGTCTCCTTATATAGGCACGAGCTTCACTTGGCTTCTTTGTTGCGTATAGGGACCCATATGGCTAATATTGGCTTCCACCCCTTAAATTCAAGAATGCCCGCCACCCATAACCAATTAAAGAAAGGCATGCAGCAAGACAAAGATCTAATCCTACTTTTGTCTTCTGACTACGAATTTAGCAAAAAATAAAAAGACACTTTATCATTATGTTTACAATTTTGTCTAAATTGAAATTTAACTTGGAGACGAATGATAATTTCACGACAACATTTAAGTAAGAGTAATTCTACATAGAAGTCACTGTAGCGGTGCACTCGCTGCACTCACTGCGTGGCTGCCGTTAGATCTTTTTTTTTTTTTTTTCCATCTTCTCTGTGTGTGATCTAAATAATGCCACATCATGTGTGTAAAATGGCTTCTCTAAACAGTGGCTTCTATCTATATTTATTCTTTAATTAATCTTGTGTTGAATTTCTTATGCAACAGATGTATATGCAGTGGGAGGCATCTAGGCAGTTGGTGGAAGCTCACCGAAGGCAGTTGAAGGAAGCTCAGCGAAAGCAGCATAGTGTGGAGGAAGCTAAGCAACTTGAAGACTTTATGCAGCGGTGGAAATTTAGGATGAAAGCCAGAAGAAATAAAATAATTGACTGGATAGACAGACAACCGCGGCTTTACAGTTGCGAAAATAAAAAGGAGATCATATGCCTGGTAGACCGAATGTTTGCAGAAAAAGAAAAGAAGATCATGTCCGAGGCACGAGCAAATCTTGTCGCCGCAGAAAGCAAAATATCTTCTAGTGAATATGAAGATATTGATACAGAGAATCCGTTGACTCATCTTCCCGTGTCCATTAGAAGAGATATTCGACAGCATCTCTGCTTACCCCTGCTACAGAAAGTGAGCCCTTTTTTTCCAAACTTCCTTTATACATAGCGCAGAAAGAAATTCATTTTTTTTAACGAAGTAGAGCAAGTCCCCCGGACCTAATTGAATAGTATCAGTAAGTATACTATATATAGAGAAAAATTAATCAAATTAAAATTAAGGTGCAATGGTTTACTTAGAACGTAATTTATAATTACAAATTGTTTTAATAATTCTGTGAATAATAATAAAATGGTTCATAAATAATAGTTAAATAATTTGAGTTTAGATTTTTTTTTTTTTAGATTTTAGGAAAGGGGAGAAAAATTAGTTAATTAAAAATATTATAAAGTTAAAAAATTGTTTGAATATGGTTTTTTAATATTATTTTTGTTCTGAAATTAAAAAAAATTATAATGATTTAGTGTTTTCTTTAGAAGTTTGGAAAATTTATATTGAGTTTTGTATTTGGATAATAATTAGATGAAAAAATTGAATATTTGATATTGAAAACTATTTTTTTAGTGATATTTCAGAAGAAAATTATAAGAAACTTGAAGAGTATGTAGAATATCTAAGTGTCTAAACAACCCTAGTCCAGCTTGATTCTGCATATATGTTTCCGTACATCATCTTATAATACTAATAAATTTGATATATATTGGACTTCTCCTCATTAGTCATCCTTCTCGATTATTTATTGTTTATGATCGACGCTTAGGTGCCACTTCTTCAAAAGGAGACTGAAGATACGTTGAAATTGATTAGCAGAGACTTTCTCAAGGAAGTGTACTACAATGAGAACAGTTACATTGCTCGGGAGGGAGAACCGCTTGATGCGTTGCTCTTCATCACGCAAGGCATCGTATGGACCTATACATCTAGTCCTGATGATCGTCAAACTGGGATTCTTAAAACCGATGACTTCTATGGAGACGAACTGCTAGAATGGATGCTCCAGTCCCCCAACAGGCACTTCGTGCCGGATCCATCCAACCTCCCCTTCTCGACTAGGACTCTCAGATGCCATACAAAAGTCGAAGCTTTCGCTCTTACGGCCGGCAACATACAGCATTTGCTATATCAACACTGGCCGATGTTTAGCAAGTTCAGATTGGACAGGCTTGTCCGAAGTTTTCTCGCTTCAAATATTCAAAGCTGCAGCGGTTCCCCGCAGGTGCAACGCTCGTCAAATGACACAAGATGAGTCTGACCAAAAGGCTATAAGACCGCAAGGTAGTCGCCGAGGTTAGGTAACACTGCTTAGGCATCGACATAAACATTCTATTCATGCAGCGGGTTGGTGCTTTAGTACGTACGGTATTATGCTCTCTACCTACAAGTTAAGGAGTAATATGTAGTCGTGGAATGTGCATGCGCCGTACATCGTTTTGAAAAAGAATGAGATTCACAATTATAAAATTATTATTTTTTCACTTGAATTCCGTATTTATTCACTTTTTTCAAACTGATTGCAAGGCACCTGAGCACTGACGACTGCTATTATTATTTTTCAAAGTTAAGATTGCTTAAAATCTAGTTCTCTGTGTATGTCGAACGACCGTAGGTCATTTGAGAGAGACGACTTCGAATTATGTTGTAGAATGCATGTATAATAAATACTCCACTGGGTTTTGGAGGGATTCGATTGCTAATCATTTTCTGTGGGAAAATGCTACGGCCACCGTTAGTAGACACCGATTTTGAGTCCCGCTTGACGTGTACAGTCCACTGTAACATTTCTTTCTTTTTTTTTATTCATTCGCTTCCCTCAACTGACATTTCTAATATTCTATTTTCATTTTTAATATTTTATTGCCTCTATTCCCATTTCTAATATTTTATTCCCCCACATTTCATCTGTCTTCTTCCCCGAGGTGTCTCCTCCACCATGCACACAATTCTATCTCCTGTAAAACCGAACGATTACTTTTTTTTTTTTTTTTAATGTATTTTGGGTTGGTTTCTCATCTCTCTTTGTCTCTCTCCCAAATCTTCATCTCAATCTCTAAATCAAACCCATGCCTTATCGTTTCCTAGATCTACGCCTAACCCACTTTCTCCATTTCAATCTCAAAATTAAACCCACTTCGACCGATTACCCGACTCCCTCCTCCTCCTTGTCTTCAACAAGATCAGCGATGTCAAGGCTCTCGGTCACTACTGGGTCGTCTCCCATCGGTTCTACTCCCTCTCCTTCCTCCTCCGACAAATCCCGCAACCCCTTCTCCAATTTCTTCCGTTTCTTTGGCACCATCGTCAAACCCTTCCAGTTCTTGAGCCAATTCTTGGGCGGCCCCAAGAGACCGTCTTCTTCTAAGTCGTCCTCTTCCTCGTCGTTGTTCCTTGCTGAGGATGGTGAGGTCGACCAGTGTGGCATCACCCACCACTTCCCAACCCAGGTTCTCAAAAACTTTAACAAGGTTTCGGTTCCTTCGCATTCGTTGTTCCTCGAGGAAAAAGAGATTATCGTTGAAAGAAGACAAAGACGAAATGTGCAGAGGGAATAAAATATTAGAAATGGGGAATAGAGGGTAAAAAAATATTAAAAATGGGAATAGAATATTAAAAATATTGTGCTGCAGGAAGCGAATGATTGAAAAAAAAAAAGAAATGTTACAGTGAACTGTAGCAGGATTCAAAAACGGTAGCTAATAGCGGTGGCCGTATCATTACTCTTTTCTGTGAATGGTTAGATCAGTAGATCAAAAATAAATGTTTGTCAGGTAACAAAATTATAAAAGCTCTGCTGCTTCACGTCAGTCCGGGTTGGTAGCTACAGGGTTGTGCTGATTTGGCTTGTCTTGGCAAAAATAATGGCTTCCAATTGCTGCACATGTACGCGATCCGTTTTTCTCTTTCTGCCACATCGTAGAACACTGAAGCCTGGTTTGTTAGCTATTCAAGCCATCTTATTTTATCTCATATAATCATTATAATTTTTTTAAATTTTTACACAATATATACTAAATAATTCTATTTTTTAAATTTAAAAATAAAAATTATATTAAAAAATTATATTATAATAATATTTTACTCAATTTTTAACTTTTATCTCATCTCATCTATGCATTGAGACTATCATATAAACTTTATGACTCATCATCTTCATACACCACATACTATATTTATTTTAACTTTTTTTAATTTTTAAATTTTTTTTAAATTTTATTGTTTCTAAACTAATTAAATTTCAGTATATCCTCCAAAGCCAGAATCTTAGGATAATGTTATAACTCCATTTACTTGTTGAATAATGGATATTTATAATCTAAATGGTGAAAGCAGGCTGATTGGGCAGTCACATCAAAATGGAGGTCTTCGTCAACTTTCAATTTTTACTCTGGTTTGATTTGCTTTCTATCAACTCTGTTTCATTTCGCGACTTTCCCACGTGGTCTAGCAAGTGTTAGAGCATTCACATTGGGTTCCCTAAAATTTTCCTTAAATTTTAGTTAAAAATGACACTCCCTATAATTTTATCCTAAATTTTACTCATCTTTAAAAAACCTTCTACATCCCATTCCCTATCCTTTCTCTATTCTATTAAAATAATATTCTTCTATTTTTTCTTTATTATTTTTTCTCTCACTTCCATTTACAAACTTAACTACTTAATATTTTTTCTTATGTTTTGAACTATTACTCTAATGAATATTTTAAACAAAAATTTAAATTATTTTTTTATGGGTATGATAATATTTTTAAAATTAATTTTTTAATATTTTAGTAATTATTTAAATTATTTATAAAATTATTATTTAAAATTATAATAAATATGAATATAAGAAAAAGTATAAATGATTTAAAGAAGAATTTATTTTATTTATTCGAATAAAATATTAATAAAATATGAGATAGGGAACTATTCATTCCCTAAAACCAAATCCTAAAATAGGGAATGGGATGAGAGGGGGTTTTTGAGCTTTTCTTTAAATTTTTTCCTATAATTTAGGGATAATAGTGATACAGGGGATGGGATGTGGATGCTCTTAATGAAAAACGCTTGTTGCAAGCGCCTGGTAAAAACGGGACTGACGTGGAAAAAACAAAACGATTTGTATCGTTCAAAATTGAAAACTGTTTCTTCTCTCCTTATCGTTCAGCTCACATTTTCGTCTCCCCAATTCCCTCCCTCTGTGTGTTTCTTCCGCACGAAGCTCCTTTCCTCGACTCGTCGGGACGAAGCGCAGCCTCCCTTCCTCGACTTGGCGTCCCTCCCCCTTTGGGCCCTCCCTCAGCAAGTCTATCCTGAGCTGAAGACGATTCCACCACAGCCTCAGTTTCGTCTCCCGCAGAACTGATTCCACCGCATCCTCACTCTCGTCTCCCACAGAAGCCATCTCTCCCTTTGTCCTGCCTGTAGCCTGCAACAACGCATTAAAAAAGAAAGGGTGATGGGTTTGATCGATCTCAATCGAATGACATTGCTGAAGTTGATGCAAAGTAATGGCCATTTTCTCGACCATTGCCTCTATAAAAAGGAAATGAGATTAGGCATCTTTTCGGGTAAGGCAAGACAGAAACGAAAACAAGATAAAGAAAAAAAAAAGAAAAGAAAGGGAGAGATATGTGGTACGGTGGTGATGATGATGAAGAAGATTGTAGTTGCGATGTTGGTTCTCTGTGTTTTCATTTCACATATGGACAGTGTTGAGCCCTCGGCTTTCGATTGCTACGATGCTTGCTCCACCGGCTGCGTTCAAAGCAATCGTAACTACTTTTGGCTTCTTCTTCTTCTTCTTTTCTCAGTATTTCCTTGGCACTAAAAACTATGGTTTTATTTGGGTGAGATGGGATTTTGGTGTTATTCCCAACCAAGCAATCGTAGCATTGGCTTGGCTAAAATTAAAGGTTGGCCAAATTTTAGAAATATGTACTAAAAAGTCCCCACATTAGATTGGGCATCTCTAAAACAATTTGGATGTTAGCTACAGTGATTAGCCAAATTTGAAGAATCAAATTGATTCACCAAAAGTTAAAATAATAATTTCTCACTCCAAATAAACATTAAAAGATTAATTTCTCACTCAAATAAAAATATTATTTGATTTGTAATTAAAAAATTTAGATAGAATTTTTGATGAGTTTAATCAAATATTTTTTGTTACTAGCATTAAATGACTTTTAAAAATATAATTTTTTTAATATTAATTTGATTAGAATATAATTATTATTAATATTAAATTGGTAGAATTATAAAATGTGATATAAAAAAATTAAATAACAAAATTATTAATTTAATAATATTTTATTATTATAGGGAGAGTAAATGGCTAATCCAACGTGTGGATTGAATTTAAATAGAATATGTAAATGTAAAAAAGTGTGATATTGGTTAAAATTTGAAGATGCATTTAACTAATTCAATGCTAGTGCTCTAATTTATGTCGTTTGTACTTTGTCTCTTTATGCAGCAAGACTAGTGGCGCGTTGTGACCGCAAGTGCCAGATTAAATGCAGTCCAGGTAACCTCACAATCTCCTTGGCACCTTTGGCCCTCTGCTTAATTTGTTTAATGTATGAGATTGATCTTAAGATTTATCGTTGTGTTCCATTAGCAAAGCATATATAGCTTGTTTTATGAAGTTTTGTCGTAAATTTGAACACAAATATTATCCAAAAAAGAAAAGGAAACATATTTGGTATTTCTTGTGTGTTAATGTGCAGATTCCAGTACTGAGGCCAATCTTGGATAAAATCTCCAAAGGAAAGGAAGCTCAAGGCTGTGTGGGCACAGACTGACGATCAGTGCAAGTGTTTGTTCTGTGTTTTGTCCACTAGATCGTTTTCCATGTATGAATAAGAGTAATGCTAGAGAGAAGCCACTATTGTGAGTGCACACTTTGCACTCACTATGTGGCTTCTTCTCCTCTTCTCATTTTTTCCTCACTTTAAGAAATGGATGGTCTGGATGAAGTCACATGGTATGTGCAAAATGGATACTGCAAACAGTGGCTTCTATCAATATTTTTCCATCTCTGAATAGTTTGATTCTATACTAGCAATTTTGATTGAATAAATGGTGAATATTACCAAAAAAATCTCCGGACCTACAAATATCACCTTCTTTTCATATGGTATAGAAGAAATTCAATACAAGAAAACCACCTACTTATCGTTTATCGTTGCTGGCCACAACCAGCCATTCTTCCTCCTCGCGAAAGGCAGGCAATATCTAAACAAGTAAGATATGTGCAAAAAGGAACATTTCAAGATCCCAGCTGGCCATTCACCAGTCTCAGCTACTCCAAACTGTCTGCTTTACCCAAGAATTCGAGATCCTCAGTTCTGCAATTCATAATGCTACGGAAAACTTGGCTCACTTGGCGCTCCAATGGATCCAATCCCTCTTTAAGAGCTTGGCAAATCAGTGCCAACTCCTGCACCCCTTGCTCAACCTCCATTTCATGTTCTTTCGTCAATGGAAGCTAAACCGTATCTACCAAGTCAGTCATGTGGCATGCACATATCTCAACTTGACAAATCTCATTCAACAAAACATTAGAGTTCCGGTGCTCCCGCCTCCTTGATACCTCTTAGGATGCGCTCATGAAGAGTGCAATGGAGTTCCCCATGAGAATTGCCGGGGGATTGAAAAATGAGTATTCAGACCCCTATACTGACAGGGAATTGCAGCAACAATAACCTATTAAACAAACATGAGCACAGAGTTCATGGTGAAAATGGGGACAGCGAGCCCACTAGTAGCCGCAATTATCTCATTCCCACGAGGTGGGATCAAGTTGTTGGCAATCGATTGGAGTTGTTTAGCTGCAGCCCAAGAACGAGACACGCTCCATGAAAGAGACCAAGAATGCCCCCCAGAGGAGGAGGAGGAGTGACGATGACGATGACCCCTGCTTGTATTATGACGCCCAAATGATTGCACGAGGAGCTCCCTAACTCTTGCAATCAAACAGCACAAAAATGTAAGAGTAAACCCAGGAAGATGAAGAAGACGTGCGACAAAGACCCACACGACGAAGATCACCCACGCCGAAGCTCACCCACGTTGAAGACCACGCAACCTTACAATCTGAAGGAAAAACACCAGCCGAAGACGAGATCGAGGTCGAGCACCAAAGCGGGAATCCAAAACCAGAGTTTTGTTCTGTTTCTTTCTTTTTTTAAATATCAGCTGACGTCAGTCGTTTACTCGCTGTTTACATTCGGCGACTGTACCTAGAAGAAGTGATAGTCAATTATGTGGTTGGCGTATTAATTTGATAATATCCATGGAGGGTCTATTTAATTTGTGGGGAAGTTGTCAAGTTTGATTTTCCAAAATTATTATACCACCATGCTTGGATGGTCAAGATTTACTTCAAAATTGTTAAATTTTAATTTGTGGCTAAAAAAAACTAATGTTTTAAACACAAAATTTAATACAATTTTTTTAATTCTTCAATAAAACACAAAAAAAAAACTACAAATTCTTCATGTTTTAAAACAAAAATTATATTAAAAAGTTATATTCAAATAATTTTTAAATTTTATAATATTTTATTCAACTTTTATTCTTTAATTTTTTAAAATTTCATAAAATATTTTAACTCAAACTATTTCATCACTATTTATAAAATTATGAGATTTTTAAATGTCCAAAAAAACCGTAATTCTGGTATCTTTATCCTCGTTTAACTTGCTTGCTCCAATTTATAAGGTGCAATTCATAAAATTTAAGTTTTGTGCTGCTTTCTTCTTCACTATTAAGACTTAAGTGCATATGCTTTATATTTTACACACGTGTATAGAAAGTTAGTTACATTCTTTCTATTAATGTATTAGCCAATTAGAGTTAAGTAAGGCTTTGTATATAAAGTAGCTTTGTACACAGTTTTATAAATGAAATACATCTTTCTGAAAATTAGAGGTCTCGACATTCTTGATATGGTATCGGAAGAAATTAGGTCTTTCCTCTGATTTTTGCTCACCTTCTTCTGGCTAATTCTGTTAATCCTTCCGCTGTTGAATTTCATCCATGTAGTCCCTATTTTCTCACCAATGCTGATCATCCTGGTATTCTTCTCATTAGTGAGAAATTGAGCAACAACAATTATCATTCCTGGTCACATTCAATGTTCCTTTCGTTGAAGGAGCGCAACAAGCTTAGCTTTATTGATGGCTCCCTACCTGCTCTAACAGAGGATGATTCTCCGTTTTCTCCATGGAGTAAGTGTGATACAATTGTGCTTTCGTGGCTACTTAATTCTCTGTCTTCAAAGATTGCTCAAAGGGTGATATATGTTGATTCTTCTCATGTGATGTGGCTTGAGTTAAAGGAAAGGTTTTCAGAAGGTAATGGCCTCGAATCTTCGAGTTACAAACTGCTATTTCTGCCCTACATCAAGAACAACATGATGTTAGTACATATTTTATAGAATTAAAGGTCCTATGGGATGAACTATTGAATTACCAACCCTTACCTACCTGTTATTGTAAAGGTTGCAAGTGTAATTCTACTAAGATTTTTGCTGCATACCATCACCAGAGCTATGTCATGAAGTTCCTTATGGGACTTGGTGATACTTTTGATAATGTAAGGGGTCAGATATTGATGATGGATCCTTTACCTTCTATTAACAAAGCATTCTCTCTTGTTATCCAAGAAGAGAGACAAAAGCTTGTTAGCACTCGAGGCACTTCTTTTGCCCCTATTGAATCAGTAGCCCTAGCTACTAAAGGAGACACTAATTTTAAGGCCCTTAGGGGTAATCCACGCAGTAAGCTCCTTTGTAGTCACTATGGTCTTGTTGGTCACACAGTGGATAAGGTCTCGGCTTCCTCCTCCTCTTCCCTCTCCTTCCCTCCTTTCTCCATTTATCCACCTTGTCTATCAATGTTTCTTTTGTTTAGTTTTATTTTACTTTCTTCAAGGTCTAAAAAGACAGATCTACAGCTATCTGGCAACTCCCAAGAGATACTTGCGGCACAAGCAGATTCACAAGTTGAAACCCATTCGGAAGAAAGTGGTGGTTTTGCAAAAATCACCGCGCGTGGTCCTCAAGCGCCACCTCTTCCGATAGCTCTTTTCGACACACCCACCATATCATCAAAATCACCACCACCAAACCTTTCCAATATGACCTTTGTGTTTGAAAAGAGACAATTGTATTGCCTTCGCAGGCCGTCATAGATTCTGAAGTCTACCGGTGTTGGTCCAAACTATAATTCGTTCTTTTTCGTATCTATCTTAATGCTTTCCTTTTTGGATTCTTTATTGTTAATTTTTTTAAAAAAAGTTCGTCTCTGTGAAGGGGGACGAACTTACATCTATAGAGGTGGAGTCTTTGCTTAGGCAGAGAGTGATGTCTCTTGGACGTTTGTCTGTAGAGAGTATCAACAGTACTGAAGACCAGACAGTCATAAAAGGAAATAATGTATTGGTGGAGCTCTGAATGCATTATTTTGGTTTATGATGTTATATTTGATATTTTTATTTTATTTTATTTTTTTTAAAGAAGAGTGAGCAATCACCTGTTCAATAGTGACGCACTCCCAAATTTATTAATGAAACCCTCACTTATGGCGAAGGAAAATCGTGGTAACAAAACAACCTCACAAGAACCAAGCCCGAAAAAGCCTCTAGACAAGCCTATGAAAACTGATGAAAAAACAAAAAAAAGAAAGATCAAAGACAAGAAACTTATCGACATCTCAAGGAAGTGAGACCAGATGAATCCAACCTGAGCAACCCTCTCAAGACTTGAGGCAAAATAGAATTATTAGTGTAGACCAAAGTAGTACCATTGGCACCCTCCTTAGCCAACCAATCCGCCACCTTATTCCCTTCACGAAAAACATGCTGAAAACGACAATTTATAGATTGGACCAAAGTTTATCTAATGAATTAATGATGACAATTTTCCTTAAAAAAACTTTTAGATTAAACTAAATTAAAAAATAATTAAAAAATCAATTTTAGTATTTAATTTAGGTGATGATATTTGGACGTGAAACTCATGCATATAATAGGGCCGCAAACAAAATAAAATGATAATAGGATAATAATGCAATTTAATTATATAATCCCTTTATTAACTTGTTAGTTGTTCTCTAAAATGAAGAGAATAATTGACACTTATCCTCAAAATAAGCAGAGGCCTCAATTACACTGATTTTCCTAATAATCTTAATTACTAGCTAGTAGAAGATCACGCGAGACTTGGTTAATGGGAATTAGGCATTGTCAAGAGATCAGCGGAGGGTGGTTACAGATGTTCTATGCCAGTTCTGCTTTCAGGAACCCGAAGGCGCTGCCCATGCTCTAGTTTTATGCCCTCACCTGGCAGGCTGCTGGAATAAGCCTCAACTTTTTCCCCTTATGTTTGTATCAGAGAGGCATAAAAGCTTCAAAGATATTCTGTACCAGATATGTGAAGGGGATAGGAAGGACGAGTTAGACAAGATCGTTATGATGGCATGGGGCTTTTGGTATCGGAGGAACCAGTAGGTACATGAGGGGAAGGTGCTGCTACTAGAAAAAGCTATGGAACATGCCCTCTCTGTTTTGAAATCACATCTGAGAAGAAAGTATTCACCTGAACGAGAAGCCAAACAGCTAGTGAGGTGGGAAAAACCACCTACAGGAGTGCTGAAGCTCAACGTTGATGGGGCCGTTTTCAAAGATCAACATAGAGCAGGAGTTGGTATTATCCTTCGCGATGCAGCTGGGGAGGTCATCTTTGCAGCGAGTAAAAAAGAGTCTGAAGTTAACGTTAGGTATCGATGAAGTTATTCTTGAAAGTGATTCCCTCATGATGGTTCAACAAATGGAGGAGGTGGAGGAATCTTGGTCTCTGTTGGGGAATTTAATTATGGAAACAAAGCTTCTTATGGCTAGATTTCATTGTTGCTCTATCAAGCATGTAAAGAGTAATGGAGCTACTCACAATCTAGCTAGACATGCTACGTACGTAGACGATATTGTAACTTGGTGGAACTCTTGTCCTAACTTCATCCAACAGGTAGTATGGGTGGACAAGTCTATGTAATCTTTGCTTATCTTTAATGAAGTTGTCTCCTTATTAATATATATATATATCAGTGTTAATTGATTTTCTTTACTTGTTTGTATGCATATTCTGATTTTTCCACCATTATTTTCTTGAGTTTTTACAAACTTTTGCATGGAAGAAATATTTTAATTATAAAAAAAAAAAACTCAAATAATAATAATAAATTATTTCAACGTGCCCAACGAGTTAAATTCCGAAACAACAACTTACGATGACACCTCATCGCTGGAGTCTAGAGTATATTTTCACATAAATGCTTTAGGTCTCGAATTTGTGCCCCTAATGTTTTTTTTTCTTTTTTACTTAGTGATTAAGGAAGTGTTTTTTAATGATGTTGTCAATTTTTTATTTTTTTTCAAAAATATTTATGATAATTAAAAAACTATATGACAAAATAAAAAAATGAAATACACTAGTCGAGAGATTTATTCGAGCCACTTTTTCGGTGGCTGTAGCAGGTCTCATATTTTCACACGACTGCCCATTACATCATCAGTGGTCATGTCACCCATTTTCTCAGCATGATGATATAAAATGGAAAATGACATCACTTAAACGTTTTTGTTTTGGATGAGTGGTCGGCCAAGAACAGTGAATGGTGATAATTTATAATGAGAAATGCTTTTCATACTTGAAAGAAAACGTACAAAAACATACATTTATAACCCCACACGTGATAGCAAACGGAAAAGTGATAACTGCCTTAAAACCCCCACAAAACCCAACACGTTTTATTAAAAGAAATGAAAAAGTGTGAAATGAAAGCAAACTGAAAAAAGTTAAAAAGAAACGAAGAGGACCCATTACCTCCAACCAGTGTGCCTCTTCAATCGCCTCCAACCTAGCACTTCTCTTCAACAAATTGTTGTCCACGAACAATCTATTTTTCTCATTTTGGGTTTCAATCTTTCCATTCATAAACATATATATACCGATGGTAATAAATTTTTTTTCTCTCATGGTCTACGCATTTATTTAGATTATTAATTTGTTAAATGGAGCAAGTATGGAAGAGTGTTTTTGTTTGTGGGGTTTATCTGAATTGATTTAGACAATGCTTTTGTTGTTGTAGTTGGTGTTGGTGTTTGTTAATTTTTAATAACAAATCTGAATGGGTGTGACATTTTTCCTTTGTCCCAACTTTTACAAGATGTATTTAGTAGTGTATTNTTTTTTTTTTTTTTTTTTTTTTTTTTTTTTTTTTTTTTTTTTTTTTTTTTTTTTATGTTATGAGTAGTATGAAAGGTTGTTTGTAATCACTTGAAAATTTGTGATTTGTTGCTCTATTTGAAATCTCTAGCATAGTATATTTATATTGAATATTTGGTCATGTAGAGAACTTGAACATTGACCAAGTGATAAACATAGATGGCAATGGTAGTGATATAAATATACACACAGAATAAAATGAAAAGGTGGAAGAACCAATGGTTGGAATGACCTTTTCATTGAAAAATGAAGTCAAATCATATTATACAAAATATGATAGATTGATGAGTTTTGGGGTGTCAAAACGAAACTCTAGACCTAGAAATGATGGGAGATTAAAATACTTCATGCTAGTTTGCCTTCGACAAGGCCAGACAAAATCTACAAGTTCTAATCCCCTCAGGCTAAGACCAATTGAGAGAGTGGGATTAAAGACAAAGATTAATGCAACTCTCTGTCTCGATGGAAAGTATGTACTTTCTACCGTTGTGCTTGAACATGAACAAGTATTGAGTCCAAAAAAATCTAGATTTTTTAGATGCAACAAGAAAATCGATTCAACTACAAAAAGAAGGCTGGAAAATCTAGACAAGGCTGGTATAGGCGTTAGTAAAAATTTTATGTCTTTGGTAGTTGAAGTTGGTGGGTATGAGAACCTTACATTCACTACTAGAAAAAAGAACATTTGTGACGGATTATTTACTACAAGAATGACTATTTACGACGAAAACAGACTCATTTTTGCGTGAAATATCAGGCCACAAATAAGTAGCTTTTTTGTAGTAATTTGAAGAAAAAGATTGTCGCAATTACATTGATAAAGCAAGTCAGTTTCAACTTGGTGAAAGAGGTGTTGAAGCACTTCGAAAGTACTTGTGAGAATGCAAAAGAAGAATGATCATTTTTATTATGTAATAGATGTAGATGATGATTGTCATCTTAGAAATGTGTTTTGCGGACAGATGCTCCTCGACCACCTACTCTTTGCCCACGGACTCCCCTCCCTCGGCTTGGTACAAGACTCAACTCGGTCAGCAAGCGACGAACTCCCTTCCCTTGGCCTAAGATCTATCTAAGCTTCCCACTAGGCCATGCACCTCAACCACTGGAGTTACTCTCTTGCCCATGCGTCTCGCCCGCTGCATCCTGCCATGCACAGGCGGGCAAGAGCATAACGGACTGCACCATGGCTACATGCAATCAACCATCACATCCAATGCACGCGAGCAAAAAGGTGACAATATGCACCAAGGCCATGCATCTCAGCCACCCTGCACCGCCAGGCACAACCTACTTGACGAATGCTTATAAAATGCCTTTTGCTCCTTTTGTAAGAGTCAATCATCATGGACAATCCATTCTTCTTGGATGTGGGTTAATATCGAGTGAAAAAGCAAGCACATTCACTTGGTTATTTCAATCATGGTTGAATTGTATGGGTGACCAAGCTTCAAAAGTAATACTTACGGATCAAGAGAAAGCAATGCAAATTGCAATTGCTACAGGCTTTCCAACATCTCGGTACCGATTTTGTCTATGGCACATCATGAAGAAGTTAACAGAAAATTTGCCTCCCACTCTCAATATGAAGCAATTAAGGCTCAGATACATAATTGTATTTATGACTCTTTGACGTTTGAGGAATTTGAAGAAAAATGGGAAGTGATGCTTGGCACCTTCAATCTACATGATAATGATTGGTTGAATTGGTTGTATGGGGAAAGGTGTAAGTGGGTGCCTGCATATGTGAAAAATACATTTTGGGCTGGGATGTCAACGACACAACAAAGCAAAAGTATGAACATATTCTTCGATGATTATGTTAACTCAAATACCTCTTTGAGGCAATTTGTTGAGCAATATGATAATGCTTTGAAAAGAAAAGCCGAGAATGAGACAGCAGCAGACTTTAACTCCTTCCATACCCAATATCCATCTATAACCCACTACTCTATTGAGAAGCAATTTCAATCATTGTACACTAATGCAAAGTTCAAAGAAGTTCAAGATGAGTTTTATGGGTTTTTATATTGTTGACCTTTCTTACTCAATTGTGAAGGTTCAATCCACACTTATAAGATTACTGACGAAGTCAATTGTCAACCTTTACACACCTTCAATGCAACATGCAACGTATCAAACACAGCATCAGCTAAGTCTTTCTAGAGTACTATGCTTTTAGATCACTAATTTTTAGTTTTAAGATCACTGTTTTTTAGTTTAGGATCACTAATAAGATGTCATTGTTCTTTGTTTTTAAGATCACTATATTTAGAGTCAAGCGAGTACACATCACTACAACACAATCTGTCTTTTGTGATAGAGGAAACCGTCACAAAAAATAACTAAAATGTCACTAAAGACATTTGGTGACGGTTTGAACCCGTCACCACGACCGTCACCTAATGTGCATCACAGAAAACAATTGGTGATGGTTTACTGTTGAACCATCACTAAAAATATTTTTAGTGATGGTTGGAGGTGTTCTGTTTGAAGCAACGTTCGAACGTAACTTTTTTTGTGACAGTTCAGATCTATCACAGAAAGTACCTTTCGAACGTTAAATATAACATTCGAACATCAACACGACCAATTGACATTCGAATGACAGAAGTTGACGTTCGTTGATTATAGTTCGAATGTATCATATTTACGTTCGAACATCCGGACGTTAACTGCAATAAACGTTCAAATTTTAGTTTGAACGTTAACGGACCAATGCTTGAACGTAACGGTTATTACGTCTGGATGTTTGTTCGAATGTTAACGAAGAAGAGTTTGA
Source organism: Pterocarya stenoptera (assembly GCA_003123785.1). Classification (NCBI taxonomy): domain Eukaryota; kingdom Viridiplantae; phylum Streptophyta; class Magnoliopsida; order Fagales; family Juglandaceae; genus Pterocarya; species Pterocarya stenoptera. The sequence goes on along the minus strand of QEOT01003450.1, from coordinate 59,015 downwards.
ACGTACGTGGTACGTTCAGAGGTTTCTTCGAATGTTAATCATTTACAGGTACGAACGTTTTGTTCATTTGAGGGTGAGTACATTAGAACGTTTACAGGTACGTTCCAACGTTATGTTATAATTTTGTGTACTTATGTTCGAACGTTTTATATTTACATTCGAACATACATATTAGAAATACTAATTTCATAAAATTAAAAATGATATCAATTGTATTGTATTATACACCAACATTTAACAATTAACAAAATCTTATAAAGTTTTAAAATTATACATTAAAAGTTATATACACTGATAAAATTGATAAAATTCATTTATTCTTCTTTCCTTGCCCACTACAATTCTGTTGCAATGACATAACACGCTCCATTTGCACCAACATCTCCCGCTGCACTTGTTCTTGGATTTCACTGTGTATTCTTTCCTCCTGGTCTCTCTGTTGGTCCTGCAAACGCGTCTCTAAATGAGGCTGTCACTCTAAGAGGGACTCCAACTCTTACTGTCTCGACCTCATATACTCATTCTCGCACCAAGCAGCTTCTAAATCTTTGGTAAGATTATTAATTTGTAAAGTCGATGAGGATGAGGAGGATGAACCAAAATGTTTGAAAGATCATCCCAAACCTCTTGCCATAGTAGACTTGGGCTCGAGCACTTGTGTGAATATGTCTATGTCACTCGGAGAGGATTCCCCAGAAGCTGACTACAACTCCATCAGTTTTTCCTGCAATTTGAAAGAAAACACACAATAAGTAACGTATTAAAAGAAATGCAAATAAAAAATAAATTATTCACATGTTGCATAATTTATTTAACAAAACTAACACCACTTACATAATTATCTGCAGCGGTAGGATCCATCCACTCACTATGCTCATTAGTGTAAGCAGTAACATAGACATAAATGAGGGAAATATTTTCAAGATCATCACGTTTATAATAAAGCGACATTAGCAATTTTAAAAAGATAATGTTAGTATTTAAATAAAAGAATATCAGAAAAATAAATGAATTATATAATTTATTAATTACCATTTTATCAGTAAGATGGTGGAATGACCTTGAACCGACACGATGGTGGATAGCCAGAGTAGATCTATTTTGTGCATTCGTAGAACTTTAGTGCTACAAAATTAATTAAAAATGTTAATTGTAATATATATACATATAATATAGAGCCCAAATATAAATGTAAATAATCAAAGGATATAAATATAGAATACTTGATAATCTGGAGTTGCGAAAAGATTACAATACTTTTTCCAATCGTCTAACTTCATTTGCTGGAAAGGGGACTGCGCAGTCTTTTCCAAAGTCTCAAACTTCTTGAAGTGGTCATGATATCGTCCCTTGTGATGTCGAAATAGTGTAGCCATCAACTCATTTACAGTTCTCGAATCCTCGCTACGGCCAAAGTCGAGGTCGAATTCATCCTAATAAGTGAATTACGTCAAAAATATGATATACTAATCTAGGTGAAAAAAAATGTATTCTCAAGGTAAACTCACCAGCAGACAACTCTAAATGTGCTCCTTAATCTCGAGCGAAACATCTCGCCATGATCGCACATAAAATGGAGCATAAATTCGGACTACTGTGCCAATATAGGAGAAAAGCGCTACTACACTATAATCCATTCCTCCAGTGGAATTATTAGGAATGGTGACCTTGAGTTTTCCGTGCCTTCTATTTTTCTCAAGAGAAATGTCACGTGTATAGCCACGACCGTGACGAGTGGATGCATCAACTAATAGATAATAATATAATTATAGTTATATAGTTATTGAGACAAAAGTATTAATATATAATTAACTATCAACAATATTTTTTTACTGGTAGGTGTCGACTGGCTGTCATTCTCTTGCGTGTTAACTTGATCTTCAGGAGCGAAATACTCGGGTGGGGAGTCCTCAACAAGTTTAGGACTTGGACTTAGCGTAAGAGATACATTTCTTCGTCGTCATTTTGGCGGCATCCTTGAGGCATGATTAATATGATAAAGAAAATTACGTAAAAGAAATTATGAAAAGTATAATATTCTATAGTCACCTATATGAATAAAATAATTAGTACTTTTATTTTTCATCTTCATATGTATATTCCATGCTTGTTTCAGAATCTCCCTCAATAACATCTTCGTCATCACCATCAACCTCTTATTCATCCTCCTTATCCACTTCCTCCCCGGATTCTTCTTCATCTGTTTCTTCTTCTTCTTCCTCACTTACTTGAATTGAATATCATTTAATACGGACGGGTCGGAAGGACGGGTGGGACATCATCTCTACACAAGGGTAGCAACTTCAGTGCATCGAGGTAGGCCTCTACAATCGGAGTGTCATCTTCATCTCCATTGTTCTCGTAATTTGCACTCGTTCTTGCTTCATATATATTTCAAGGGAAAAATTTTTGTACGACTCGCCAAGTTATCTCTCCACTATCTTCATCAGCGCTTTTCATTGGATCAATCAAGTAATAGACTTGGGTAGCTTGACAAGCCAATACGAATGGATCATCTTCTTACCATTTAGATGCAGTATTGACACTCGTAAAGTGATTATCCCTATGTATCGAAACCCGACCACCGCCTAGATCTCACCAATCACATTTAAAGACATATGTTATAGACCTACCCAGATATTTCAATTCGATAATATCACGTATGACACCATAATAGTCAATATCATCTGCTCCATGACTCCCCTCAACCAACACACCACAGTTTTGAGTCTTTCTATTACGTTTACGGTCCAGAGTATAGAATCTATAACCTTGAACCGTGCATGCAGTGTTTCAAAGTGTTCTATTTGAGGGACCACAGGCTAATGCATACAATTCAGGAGAAACTAATCCGCGCGTTGTTCCAAAATCTATCAATTGAAATAGTATATACTTATTAAAAGTTACCTAGAGTTAAAAGTTTAAAAATCTAACATATATGTAATATGTTCATACACGTTGTTCAAACCATCCAGGAAATTCTTCCTCGTGTCTTGCCTCTATATTCTCTACGCCTTCCGTCCTAAGCTTGTCCATGTGCTCATTGTTTATAAGTGCAAAAGAATATTATTTTGAGCACAAAAGTTATAGTTAACTTTTTTAACTAGAATTATTCGAAGCATGCAACGACATACCTGAGATAGTCATCAATCTCTCGACAATTATTTAGCACGTACCACCGAACTTTACCCAACTCTCCATCAGTTAAATCGTAACCTGTTTGTGCACCCAAGGGTCATACATTCTAGAAAAACACTGATAGCTCACGAGGAGGCGGAGCAGTAAGATCAGTATTTCGCTCTTGACGATTAAATCGTGTCTCAACACCACGAAGATATAGAGAGCAAAACGTTAACCATTCATCGTGTATATAAGCCTCTGCTATTGAACCCTCAGCTCTGGCTTTATTCCCAACAGTGTGCTTTAGCCGCCCCAAATATCTTTCAACTGGACACATCCCAACAGAATTGCACCGGTCCACCCAACAGTACCTCTAAGGGTAAATGTATTGCTAAATGGACCATGACATCAAACAATGATGGTAGAAAGATCTGCTCAAATTTATAAAGTATAGTAGCAATGTCTTCTTCCATCTTCTGCAACATATATCGATTTACTACCCGAGCGCACAAATCTTTAAAAAACAAACAAAGTTCAGTTATGGCGACACGTACATTAGATGTTAGCTTCCCACGAATTTCCACCTGTAATAACTTATGTAAATATACATGACAGTAATGACTTTTCAATCCGCTAATTTTTCAGTCATCAGGGCTCACGCTTCTACCAATATTTGAAGCATAATCATCTGGCAACTTCACACCTTGCAACCATTTGCAGAAGTCCATCCTCTCCTCCCTCGTCATCATAAAACATGCATGCGGCATGACCACCTTGTTGCCTTCTACCCGTAAATGTAAATTATGTTTAATTTTCATTCTCTCAAGATCTTTCCTCGTCTTGATCGTGTACTTTGTGTTTTTGTTAATGCTCATCAATGTACCAAGTATATTATCACACATATTCTTTTCTATGTGCATTACATCCAAACTATGTCGCAACACGCAAGACGACCAATACGGCAAGTAAAAAAAAAATACTACGCTTTGTCCAATTCAATTCTGCTGCGCTCGTTTTCTCTTGTTCTTACCTCGACCTTTACCAAAATTGTTTGCTCTAACATGTACCAGTTGTTCCACTATCTCTTCTCCAGACAACTCATTTGGTGCAATTGTGTCCTCTACTCTCCCATCAAACTTAGTGCATTCTCTTCTCCATGCATGGTTTGTTGGTAGATAATGTCGATGACCCATGAAACACAACTTCTGAAAATATGTTAACCACTCATTAGCAGTTTATTTATTACACGTCGGATACGCTAACTTCCCTTTAGTACTCCAACCGAAAAGATTCCCATATGCCGGAAAGTCATATCGTCCATATTACTGCAGCATGCATCTGAAAAAATGTCGACGTGGATGCATCATAAGTTCTGAAGCCTGTTTCTCATAACTCTTTCAGCTCTTCAATCTACGGCTGCATGAATACGTCAATGTTATTCCTAGGTTATCTTGTGCCGGAGATAAGTAAAGTTAACAAAAAGTTGTGCGCCTTCATGCACCTCCATGGCGGAAGATTGTATGGAATTAACACTACGAGCCAAGTGCTATAACTTGTACTCATATTTCTAAAAGGGTTGAATCCATCGATTGTGATTCCCAGGCGCATGTTCCGAGCTTCTATCCCAAACTCTAGGTATTGATCATCGAAAGATTGTCACGCAAGTGAGTCAGCTGGGTGCCTCATATATGCGTCATTCTTAACTCTTTTCTTCTTATGCCACCTCATATCAGCAACTATTTTCTTATACATATATTGTCTTTGCAATCTAAGTCTCAAGGGAAAATATCGCAACACCTTAACCGGCACACTTTTCTTAGCCTTCCACCTCGACTCTCCGCATACAGGATATGCTTATTTCCCCTCGTTTCTCCTTCTAGAACAAAACACAATCATTCTTGCATGCATGTATGGACTTGTACTCAAACCCTAATCCCTTTCTCAACTGTTTCACTTCATAAAAGTTCTTTGGCAATGCAAACCCTTTGGGAAGCACCTCATTAAATAAGTTCAATACGATGTTTATTGCTTTCATCGACATCCCACACAATTACTTAATGTGAAGCAACTGCACAATAAACAACATATTGAAATGTTTTGTACAGCCTGGATAAAGCTCGCGCTTTGCATCTTCCCACATTGCAGCAAAATTTTGTTGTGCTCCAATTCTCACTGCTATTTTTATAAGGTAGTTGGTCCTATCCCATTCAAGATTATATTATCCATATTGTACATATTCTGTCACTCTACTACTTTCCATGTTAGTAGAAATTTAGGCAGCACCTCCCCATAGTTCTCCAAGTATACATGTTCACACAGAGGGATTGTGACCCTACCAACAATATACCCGAAAAACAGTAGAGTAAGATACCGAAACTTCATACTAAACGTGTATAGTAGGAGTAACAAGAATGTGCAATACATATGATATAATCTCAAACTGTCCACACTAGACAATTCAGGAATTAGTGGACACTTAAATATACACTAATTCCTGAACGGGTCTAAGGTTAGATATGCAATGTCACACAATATCTATCAAAAAACATATGAAATAATATAAGCCCAAAATGTTTGAATTAACAATGTTAAAGACATAATAGTATTATATTGTTGAACTAGAGAGAGATTGAAGAATATGTTCACAACTTTCCTATTAGTACACAACGAGGGGGAATGATCTTGAAGAAATGTCCAAATTTTAGTCTAATTATTTAACTGTCAAAAACTCTCCGACCATGACAACTCTCAAGGCCAAAGAGATTTTGACAGTCAAGCAATTTGACAGACATTTCTTCAAGATTATTCTCGCTTGTTATATAATTTTAATTATTACTATTATTAAAATTATCATTTTAAGTTGTTATTATATAAGTATATCTACTTATTAATTGATACCTATTTATATATATTGTTATTATACAATTTATTCCAACTAATTGATACTTATTTATTTCTTAATATTTATATTATAACTTAGTATAAGTTGATTTATTTTAATTACTTACAAAAATAAGCACATATTAGTTATAATTAGTTATTATGTCTAGAATGTTTACTAATATTTATATACTTAATTGAGTGAGTTATTTATTTATATAGAAAATAAGTATATAATTTCTAATTAAGCAGTTATTTGATCCTTTTTTATTTACTCTCTATTTTACTTTAAATATGTATATCTATTTATTCCAACTCTCTACTTATTTGGTGGGTTCAATACTTCTTTCTTGAAGAGTATTTTATTCTAATTAAACTAGTATGAATATATTATATATACTTATTAAATATTAAATATTTATTCCAATATTTAAATGTATATTAAATGTTTTTAAATTTAACTTAAATTAAGTTCCTAAACTTATAATTTTCTTAAGAAAGAACAAATTCAAAAAACATCAATAAATATTATATAAAAAAATTCACATAAATCCACAAACTAAACACAATATATTTCTAACCATATAAACTCATTCACAAAATTCCTCAACAATAATCACAATATTTCAAATCTATATCATAATATATTCACAATATTCTCACTACAATATTTCTAAATATATTAATTCATCAATAAACACCATAAAGTCACAATATATTCACAAAATTCATAAACAATAATCACAATATTTCAAATCCATATCACAACATATTCACAATATTCCCACAACAACATTTCTAAGCATATTAATTCATCAATAAACATCATAAACTCCCAAAATTCATAAACAATAATCATAATATTTCAAATTCATATCACAACATATTCACAATATTCCCACAATAATATTTCTAAACATATTAATTCATCAATAAACATCATAAACTCACAAAATTCATAAACAATAATCATAATATTTCAAATTCATAACACAACATATTCACAATATTCCCACAACAATATTTCTAAACATATTAATTCATCAATAAACACCATAAACACAAAATATTCACAAAATTTATAAATAATAATCACAACATTTCAAATCCATATCACAACATATTTACAATATTTTTACAACAATATTTCTAAACATATTAATTCATCAATAAACACCATAAACTCACAAAATATTCACAAAATGCACAAACAATAATCACAATATTTCAAGAGTAAGCATAAACACAACACAATGTAAACAATTTAATTCCTTCTAATTCATCAATACCCAATTGATACATATTCACTATATATATATACAATCAAAATTCACTACTATATTATCACATTATTCTACCCATATCAAAATTCATCAAAATCCACAATCAACTCACATTATACACATCCCATATTCATCATTATCCGCATTAAACTCACAACAAAATGTATAAACATATTACTAAAGTTTAGAAATATAGCTAGCACCCACAATATCCTTTTACAAATCAAAAGCTTTCAACTTGCCAAAACAACAAATCTTTAAAAAAAAAACAACACTAGCTTGTTAGAGACATATATATATAAAACACAAGAGAAATATCATAAAATTACAAAAAAAATAAGGAAAAAAATGGTTTTTCCTTACCAAAATAGTTCCAAAATCCTAGCATTCTCTCACTCTACTCTCTCTCTCACTCTAACCCACTCTCACTCTAACTCTCTCTCTCTAACCCATGACCCTCTCTCACCCTCTCTCTCTCTCTCTATTCCACGCACGAGGGAATCAGAAATGACTTCGCTTCCTCCAGTGCGTGTTTTCATGCAATAAAATATTTCATTTGATGACACGTTCGAATGTTTAAGTTGTACGTTCGGATGTTCCTTTCATCGGCTCAAAATTTCAACTGAAAATAACGTTCGTACGTTAGTTCTCATGACAGATATCAAAATAACGTTCGTACGTTAGTTCTCAAAATTTCCCTATAACGTTCAAACATTAAATTATATACGTTTGAATCGGACGCGAATGCTCATCACAGAACAAGAAAATCGAGCGGAAAATTTTTTGCAAAAATTTTCATCACTTTCGAACGTATAGGATTTAACGTTCGAATGATTTTAAATCAAGTAGGAAATTTTCCACCCATATTTTTGCATGTTCGAACGTAATAATGCATGTTCGAACATAAAGAGAGTACATTATTAATAGTTAGTATTTATTAATAATCTAGTTATATATATTATATAACATATTCATAATTACTATACTATATTATATTATATTATATAATATATTATGTACACTATATTATAACTAATATATAACATATTAATATAATATGTTATAACTAATATTATAACTATTAAACATCTTTTTTTTAATAGTTATTGATTTTCTCAATTTATTTTTGAAAACATTGTTCAATTTTCTCGATCTATACGTACCTCAAAATATAAAAAATGTATTTTTGAAATTTCCCGCCCATCAGTTGCCGTTCATGCTCGGCAACTTCTTTTGCGACCCTAGAATGTAGCAAGAATCGAGTGATCAGGATTCCGAATGGCAATATATTTGTCGTAATGTATTGAGCCTCTGATCGGATCCTCTCAAATATATACGTTCGAACGGTAAAGATTTGGTGGAAAACCTTGGCGGGAAGGTTGCAAGCTCATACTCGAACACAACATTTATGCATTCAAACAGAGCATTTGGTGTGAAATTAATACGAATTGCTTAATATTATATACTAATATTTATACTACTACTTATATATACTTGTAAGTACCACAATATATTATAAGTATATGCACAACTATATAATTATATACTAGTATATATATATAATATACTACTATATATTATATACTACTATATATATAATATACTTATATAGTTATATACTTATGTTATAGTGAAATATACAACTATAAAATGCTCTATACTTATAAATTTATAACTATCATACAATATACTTATATATAATACATACTTATATGTATCAGATCAATACATATACTTAAAAAAAGAAGATATATCATATAAGAAAATATATCATATAATATACTTATATATACTTATACTTACATACTCATGTTATATATATACTACTATCAACAACATTTTATATTATAGTATATTATAATTAGTATATGTTATAAATGAAAATTATAATGCTATAATTTAGTATAATATATATGGAAAACACTAATATGCCCACCAATTCTTACCGCTCTACTTGACCAGATGACAATTTTATTTTATTTTTACTTAATCATTAAGGAAGTGATTTTAAGTATATTGGTGTATTTTTTTATTTTTTAAAAATATTAAAATATATTAAAAACAATGTGAATAGAAAAATGGAAAAAAAATATTGCAAAAGCAACAAGAGATACGTTTGAGCGATGCTACTCAAGCGGCAGAGTAGCACCGCTCAATATATATACTATTATAGTAGATTATATATATATAATATTATACTGTATTATATATAATATATATAATACACTATATATATACTATATAGTATATTATATATATACTATAATATATAGCATATATTAATAATATAATATATTATTAATATATCTTTGGAAAATCAATCGAGAAACGTTCGAACGTACTATTTCTAACGTTCCAACATTTTCTTTATAACATTCCAACATTTCCTTCCATGTTGGCACGTTACTAGGAATTACATTCGAACGTAATACTTCTCACGTTCCAACATTTACTTCCACGTTGGAACGTTACTAGGAGTAACGTTCGAACGTTTCATGTATATAAGCCCAAAACTGAATGGAGAAACGTTATTTTCACCATTTTCAAGTTGATTCATTTTGCATGCCGCCACTCCTCCGCCGCCGCCACCATCAAACCCCACCACAACCGTCACTAAAAGGTAGGCATTCCTTTTTGAAGCATAACATGTATTTTATTTGAGATTTAGGGCTAGTTTTGTTTAAAATTGAAAACCCGTAGTGGCCAAATTTTCAACTCCATTTTCTGGCCACCATAGGTTGCCATTGGCTTAAAAGTCACAATAGAAAAGTTTCTTGAAGTGTATACTTCATTTTTATGATGGCATTTCGGCATTTAGTGAGTTATAACTTGATTTTTGAGATTTCGAGAATGACTCAGCCATTTTGTATCGTAACGTTTGAACGTTACACCAAGACGTTCAAACGTACGACATTTCAATTACATAGCCATTGTTCTTCCACGTTAGAACGTATATTCTTTTACATTCGGACGTTACTTTTCATAGCATTTACATCCGGACGTTATTTATGCCTTTGACATTCGGACGTGTATCCTTTATGTTCGAACGTAAAACACGTATTGCATCAACGTTCGGACGTTGTTTAGCATAAACGTCCGGACGTTTATGTAGTACGTTTGAATGTACAACTTTTAAATTTATTTACGCCTTATGTTCGAACATTTCTATTATACATTTGAACGTATGTGTTTTACGTGTGAAAGTAAAAAATACATGTCCGAACATTTTTTTTGAACGTTCAAACATATGTTTTACTATGTTCGAACATTAATGCAGAGCAGTTTAAAATTAATACGAAAGATGCATCAATAGTACTCATAATTTTTTTTCCTTTTTTATTTTCAGGATATGGCTCTCATCCTTTGCATACCAAGAAACGAGGGAGGGAAGGAGCAATTCAGGATATTGCTCATATCAGGGCTCGTACTGATATGGTGAAACGAGAGGTCCTAATCAACGAGTTCGAGGAGCTCAAATGGGAGCAAACGAATTTGAGAGATGTTTTCATCAGTAGAGGCTGGGGAAATATCTGCACATTGAGGGGGAAGGTATACCCCTCAATGGTTCAAGAGTGCTATGTGGGGATGTGTGACATGCCTCAAGATGCATCCTCTCATACCTTGACTGTACGTGGTGTTTTGTTTGAGATTTCACCGGATGTCATCGTCAAACACCTCGGGATTCGTCGAGTAGTTGAGACATCGACTACAGCTGACTCTATAGCCTTAGTTCGCACATCTACATCTGAGCACAGCATACTCGATACAAATGTAGGCACTTCTGCATCATCTACTAGCCTAGACGTTGCATCATTAGCCAGAGATGCAGACCGGTCAGAGGCTGAGGGTGCTGGCCGTGAGGCTAGGGATGATGACCGAGACGAAGATTTCTACATCCTCATTGGGACAGATCGCACACAAATCGAGAGGAAGAATGCCTTCAACCAAAACCATCTGCTAGCTTTCTTCCACATGTTGCAGCTTATTGTTGCAACAAACGTAGATCCTGTGGAACATAAGACCACATTTAGTCGGATTTGGGTACAGTTTGTTATACGAGTGGCACGTGGAGATTCCATAGATTTGCCACTGCACATATTTAAGAGGATTCATTACAAGGTGAGCATTGTCTCCACGGACAACCTCCCATACGGTGTCCTCATCAGCCGGCTATTACTTGCTCGGAGAGTGCCAACCCAGCCGGAGGAGCGGTGCAAAGATCATATGAGCCCCCTCGACATGACCACGCATCGACGTAGCATTGGACAGGTGAGGGGACGTCAGCCACCCCTTGTAGAGGATCTAGTTCCTCCGACGCAGCCCGAGCCTGGTGTGAGGAGTAGTAGTCAGCAACCGACAAGTACATCTGCGGGAGATGCGCAACCTGCTTAGGTTGATGCGGTGATCTCACAGCTAACTGCGCATATCAATCTACAGATCGTGGCTATAGAGGCGTCTGTCGCCGAGATAGCCCATCGTGTAGGTATCCTCAACGATAAGGTTGATAACTTAACTGAGGAGATACGGAGTATGAATTTAGCGAACAACGCGTTCATCTGAGTGTTGTTTACTAAATTTTATCATATTTTGTATTTTGCTTTTAATATATGTAAGGAACAATATTATTTAATATATCTAGTGTTTTTTAATTTCAATTCTTAATCTTCTTTAATGTTAGATTGTTCAACTTTAATACTAAATCAATGCACTTTAAATATATATAAACATAAATATATATTTATATATGTATACATAAATATATATTTATATATAATTATATTTTACAAATTGTGTATATATAAATATATACAATAGACTTGTTCACAAATTATGCACTATGAAAATCACATAATTTTTAAATTAGAGTCATATTTAATTTAAATTTACAATTAATGTTCGAACGTTAATTAATAACGTTCGAATGTTGGTTCCAAAACATTTCCCGTTTGCACGTAAGTAGCCACAATTTCTCATACGTTCGAACGTAAAAAAAAAAAAAAAAAAAAATCCCATCTGTTTTTAGTGACGGTTTCCAGAAACCGTCACAAAAAATACTTTTTAGTGACGGTTTGGGGACTGTCACAATTTTCCAAACGTCACTAAAAACCAATTGTGTTGTAGTGCATCTTGGTACACCTTTTGCCATACAAGATGGTGAGCAACATAGATGCAGTGAAGATGCAAATCTTAATATTGGTAAACACTTTAGTCAAATGTGAAGACATGGATTTTTTTGTTCATAACATGAGACTGATTTTAATATTGTTATACACCTTATTTCAAGTTGGTCCACTCATTTTGGTGCTTATTTTATTTTTTTATTTTGTGTGTTTGGCCTCACGATTGAAGGAAGTCAAGGTGGTAGACATTTGGATACATCATGATACTCTTGTTATGTAGTTAAAAATACTGAATATGTAATTGCCATATATGCCATGTATTCTGAGTGAAAATTAGTGCAATTATTAATGTATCATGTACTCAATTATTAAGTTATGTTATTATCAAGGTATCATGTACATTTTTGTTTCTTTTAGTTTTTCAGTTTTTTTATTTTTCGTTACTTTGACTTTTCGTTTACTTTCCATTTCTTACTTTACCGTTTACTTTTTATTGCTCGTTGTCAATTGTAGTACGTTTTTCTTAAGTTTTCTTTTAAGTACTCGTAGAAATTAATGCCTCGATCACCAGTTGATCTTGATCGACTGATCATATAATTATTACCGATTGGAGTTCCTGTTATTTTATATATTTACGTCCACATATGATTTTGGACATCACGATTCAACCATGTATTATAAAAATCTTTGTACAATATTAATCCATTTGAACGTGAGACTTTCGGTGTATAATATGGCCATAGACTCATAGGATAATGTTATAGTTCCGTTTACTTGTTGAATATTGGATATTTATAATCTTATTAGTAAAAGAAGTCTGATTGGGTTCTCACATCAATACGAAGTTTTTTTTTTTTTTTTTTTTTGTCGTTGTTAAGGATCAAGTCTTCGTCAACTTTCAATTTTTACTCTGCTTTTATTTGCTTTCTTATATATTGTTTGACGTTTCATTTCAATGATTTGTTTACTTCCCACGTGGTCGTGCAATTTAGACAGCTAACAGGTTGGCATATTAATAGCCACTTGTTTGATAGCTGCCGACAATACGCACTACAAGAAAAAAGAGCAATTGAGACAGATTATTTGTGGCCAGAATGATCAATTGAGACAAAAACAGACTCATTTTGATAGTAAATAATCAATTTGGCAGCAAATAATTAGCAACAAATAAGCAGTTTTCTTGTAGTGACGGTTCACCTCCCCAGTCAGTGGCCGACTTATCCTATACAAACGAAAAACACTTCTATCTCAGCTCAGAATGTGTAATTTTTAGTTTGATCGTTATGGAGTATGTGAGTGTTTTGTTTCTGATATTTTATTGTGTGACACATTCACCTTCTCAATTCGGAGGAACAACAACGATTAAAAAAGCCAACGGAACAACGGCATCAAATTCAAGATTTACTGGTAGAAGTAATATCGCTTTTTCTATATAGTCTTGTATATAATTTCTAAAAAGCTAGAAAGACAATTTATATTTAAGAAAGACTTGGGGATAAACTAGTACTGTCAATGCATGGTCGGCTAAATAGTTGCTATTATGAGAACAGCAAGCCTATTCATGTTCATGATTACCATCATCTGCTTCTGCATTTTCATCCACTCATTCCAAAAGTTCAACCACGATGCATGGTAATTTATATCACTCATAGTTACCTCGCTCCCTGGGGTTAAGAATGAGGTTGAATTCACTGTTTAAAAAATCATCGTTCTTTATGTTGGGAATATCCATGCATAATGACAATTATATTACAATTTATTTACAATTAAGTACTAAAAAATTATTTTCTTTATACACTTTGAACTGTTATTAGGATAATATTTTCGAATTAAACTGAAAAGGAATTATTTTTTAATATAAAATTGTAAAGTAGTTGGTACTATATCCTTGTCCAAGAGCTAATTCCCAAAAACAAACGTACGGTGACACCTCATCGCTGTAGTCCAAGTCAATTTTCCACGACAGCGCATTACATCATCAGTGGGCATGTCACCCATTTTCTCAGCATCGCGATATAAAATAGAAAATTATATTACTTAAAACATTTTCATTCTATTTGAATAGTGAAATAAAATAAAATAATTTTAAATTAAAATTAAATTAAATATTATTATAATATTATTTTTTAAAATTATTATTGTTTTAAAATTTGAAAATGTTGAATTGTTTATCATATTTTATGTTAGAATTTGAGAAAGTTGTAATAATGAGATGGGATGAGATAAAAGTGTTTCTGTATCCAAACGAAGTCTTTGTTTTGGGCCAAGGTCTAGTCAACTTTCAATTTTTAGACTTCTTTGATTCTACAAACTATTTTATCTTATCTCAACATCTAAAAAGTTTTTGTGTTTGAATGATGTTTGGGAAAAACATGAGATGGGACGAAATGAGAATTATTTCCAAACATCCCCTTAATTTACAGTACTATGCTTTGTTGGCCGAGTTTTACTTTGGAATTATTAAATTCTCATTCGTTGCTACAATATACTGAAATGCGTTGTTTGTAAATAGATGATTTATTGAATTTTTTTTTTCCAAATCGTCTATATATGTTAATTTTTGTCTTGTTAGTGAATATTTGATTCAAGTTTTAGAAGTGATTCAAATTTCGATTTTGGACAAATTTTGAAAAAGAATCTTGTTTATTTACATATTTAGTTTCATGCAATAACTTCGAATTTTCCATGTTTGGAAAATTCAATATAATTTCAAATTTTGAGACTATTTAAGCTTAGTTTGTGGGTTTCAGAAAATAATTTCCAATTTTATCATTAATCAATATTTTTTTAGAGTTTTCTTTGCATCTTTTCTCAAGCTTAATTTATAGTTTCTATTGATAAACTAGCCATCAAAATATAGTCATTATTCTGCCTGGCGTTAGTTGGCATCAAAGCTTTAACGTTTTTCTAGGGTGATTTATCATCAGTTATCATGGCTGGTGATAGAGGTTATGGTCAACTTGGGCAGGTTCTACATGAGCAAGCCCTTTGTCGAGATTGTAACTTATAGGACGTGATAATTGCAAATTTGTAAATCAGAATTAATAACCCAATGTCTAGAGGTGTAGAACCTAGAGGATCAAATGAATGACCATGATTTTGACTCCAGATTCGAGATCTCATATCCCAACAACATCGTGTTAGGTAAGAACAACACGAAGACCTAGGCTTCAGAATTGATTTACCGGAATTTTTTGGTACTCTACAAGCTAAAAGTTTTGTTGATTTGTTGCACGAGGTTGAGTAGATTTACTAATTTGAGGAAGAAAACTTTCAGGAGTAACATTCTTCAATAGGATGAAAATTTGCACCAATCTACGATACTTATCCTAATGAAGATAACCTAGTGGAGGATATAACTATTTTTATTGAAAACAAAGAAAAATTTCGAAAAGAAAATGATAGTGAAGTTTTGGAGTTTGAACATGAAACAACTTTTGAGACAATTAATTATATTTATTTTTTTGGAGTTGAGGATTTTCTTTCAAAGTCTCTTATGCAAAATATTATTTTTGGATTTGAAACGTAGGAAAAAAAGTTGATTTTAGAGTATAAGATACTCAATATTATTTTATTTCGAGTGGGTCAAATAAATTTTAATTTTGTTGTGATTGTTCGGACAGGACTACAAAAGAAAATAAAGATGAGTTAATTGGATATCCACAATATCGAGATAAGAAAGTTTAGAATTTGGGGATCAATTCTCTCAAACTAGATGAAAATGATGCAAAGCCAATCTGATATTGGTGATCATAGTCCAAATTCTATATTGATTGCGTTGAGCTAAAGAAGGTGAATAATAAATTGACGTTCATTTTTGTCTTGTTAATAAATATTTGATTTTAAGTTTTAGAAGTGATGATTTTGATTTGGCCAAAGTTTTGCAAAATTCTTGTTTATTTATGTATTTAGTTTTAATGTAATAATCTAGATTTTTCTATTTTTAAAAAAATTGTTATAATTTAGAATTTTGAGACTATTTAACTTCGACTTGTAAGCTTCATAAAATAATTTAGAATTTTATTATTAATCAATATTTTTTTAGAGTTTTTTCTCTGTTTCATTTTTTTTTTCAATTTCAATTTATAATTTCTATTGATCATTAACTAACTACGAGAATAAATCCTTATTCTGCTACCGTAAAATATATTAATTATAAAAAAATAAACTCAAAGCGCCCAACGGGTTAAATTCCGAAGAATAACTTACGATGACACCTCATTGCTGGAGTCCAGAGTATATTTTCACAAGACGGCGCAGTACATCATCAGTGGGCATGTCACCCATTTTCTCAGCATGACGACAGCGCATTACGGATTTTTGTTTTGGATGAGTGGTCCATCCTCAGGGGCCAAGTCGAACAGTGAATGGTGATAATTTATAAAGAGAATGCTCTTTTTACTAAAATCGTACACTTATAAAACGCCACAGCAAACTTAAAACTTAAAACGCCACAGTAAACGGAAAAGTGAAAGCTGTCCTAAGCATACATGAACCCCACATGTTCTATGAAAGGACAGCGATAGGCTTATTATTTAACTATTATCTATTTATTATTTATAATGTATTTATTTTTTATCATTTTAATTTAAGTATTTTTTTAACATCTTTAATCATTAAAAAAAATTTAAAAAATATATAATTTTACTAATAATCACTTCATTAACCATTAAATAAAAAAAAATCAAATATAAAAAGAATAGTAAATAGATAGTAGAAGGGTAGTAACCCTATTATTTTCTTTTATAAAAAGAAACAAAAAAGTGAGAAATGAAAGCAAACGGACAAAAAGTTAAAAAGAAATGAAGAATACCCATTGCCTCCAATCAGTGTTATTGATGCAAAAAAAATTACACAACAAACTGGAAGGAGAGAAATAGTCATTCCCGACCCACTAAGTCGACTTGGGCCTTGATCGATATTGTTTGGAGCCTTCGGTAGTATTCTAGTGTGACTGTACGATGAGGATTTTTTAAAGACAACTTGTTCTAACAAAAGATCTTGAGAATCTTTAAGATAAAATATACAATATAGGTCGCCAGGAAGAAAACAAATTTCAAAAATGGATTCTCCATTCTCTACTTCGCTTATGTTAAGCGATAAATGCCTTCAGGGGCAAATTTAGGCGGGAGGTGTGTGCAATTGTGTAAGGCGTGAGCGTGAAGGGGGCGGGAGGTATATTTGACCGCATATGATGCGAGTGTGGAGCTTGGATGTGGCGGGTGGGGTACTCGACCGAGTGAGATGCAAGCACTGAGCTCGGATGTGGTGGGAGGTGTACTCGACAGTGTGAGATGCGAGCGCGAAACTTAGATGTGGTGGGAGGTGTACTCGATCGCGTATGATGCGAGCGCAAAGCTCAGATGTAGCGGGAGGTGTACTATGATTCGTAGTTTGGCGGTGCATCGTTTGTATGTTTATCGTTATTGAAAAGTGTATGTTTGTTTGATGTCTTTGTTTTCAATTTACTGTTAGTGTTGGAGTTTGTGAAGTAACCCACACAAAGCAGTTAGAGGGCCCACCGAGCCCGTCGGCTCATTTCCGGAGGTAACCTGTGCTAGGCAATTGGGGAGCTCGAAGGCCCGTTAACTTCGAAGGCTCATTCCCGAAGGTAACCCGCTAGCAGCGGTTTTGAATCGTGGCAGGTCTAAAGACTCGTCTTGTAGCATGAAGGTTGGTAAGTTAAGAGACTTGTGTTCAACTGGTTGTCGATGGGACAGAGCTCAGAAGGCCTTGGCTCTAGCCAATGCATCGCTGCCAGTCCGGAGATTAGGCTTGCAGCACGATAGTCGGCAAGTCAAGAGACTTGTGTTTCGATTGGTAGTCGATGGGGTAAAGCTTGACAAGCTTTGGCCCTTAGCCAATACATCGTGGCCAGTTCGGAGATTGGGCTTGTAGCACGACGGTTAGTTAGTCAATGGACTTGTGTTCCGGCTGGCAGTCGGAGGGGTAGAACTCGATAGGCTTTAGCCCTTAGCCAATGCATTGTGACCAATTCGTAGACTGAGCTTGTAACATGCAAGTAGACAAGTCAATGAACTTGTGTTCCGATTGGCTGTAGATGAGGTAGAGCTCGGAAGGCTCTGCCCTAGCCAATGCATCATGGCAAATTCAGAGACTTGGCTTGTAGCGCGAGGATCGACAAGTATGTTTGACTGTTGGGTCGCGATGAGTCCAGTAACTCGGCTTGTAGCACGAGGATCGACAAGTCGAGGGACCTGTATATTGAGGTTGGCCTGAAGATTGAAGAACGTCAAAGTGGTGGACACTTAGATACATAATAGTAGTGAAAAATACTAGATATATAATTGCCATGCTATATATTTCGAGCTGAGGTTATTGCAATTATTAATATATTATGTACTTAATAATTACACTTATTTTTAGGTGACCTTGTATGTTGAGAGTCTGTTATTATCAAAATGTCATGTAGGTTTTTGTTTTATTTACTTTTCCGTTTCTTTTATTGTCCGTTACTTTAACTTTTTGTTTGCTTTCCTCTTACTTTACCGTTAACTTTTTATTGCAGGTTGTCAATTGCACTCACGTGATGTACGTTTTTCTTAAGTTTTCTTTAAAGTACGCGTAGCAATGAATGCCTCGATCACCAGTAGATCTTGATCAGACTGATCATATAATTATTACCGATTGGACTTCCTGTTATTTTATTTACGTTACATATGATTTTGGACATGTCCATTTGAACCATGTACAGCACGATTCAATCATGTATAATAAAAATCTTTGTACAATATTAATCCATTTGAACGTGAGACTTTCGGTATATAATATGGTCATAGACTCATAGGATAATGTTATAATTCCGTTTACTTGTTGAATATTGGATATTTATAATCCTATTAGTAAAAGAAGTCTGATTGGGTTCTTACATCAATACGTACGAAGGCATTTTTTCTTTTTTCTTTTGGTAAGCATCAGTCTCCGTCAACTTTCAATTTGTACTCTGCTTTTATTTGCTTTCTATATCGTCTGACGTTTCATCTCAATGATTTCATTACTTCCCACGTGGTCGTGCAATTTAGTCAGTTAACAGGTTGGCATAATAATTGCCACTTGTTTGATATATAGCTGCCAGCCTGCCAACAATACAGTTCGAGAGGGGCTATTTATATAAGTCCCTCCCCAGTCAGTGGGTAACTATCCTATGCAAACGATCGAAAGTCTCTTCTATCTCAGCTCAGAATGTCTATTTTTCTAGTTTGATCGTTACGGAGTATGTGAGTGTTTTGTTTCTGATATTTATTGTGTGACACACTCCACCTTCTCAATTCGGAGGAACAACAACGATTAAAAAAGCCATCGGAACAACGGCATCAAATCCAAGATTTACAGGTAGAAGTAATATCGTTTTTCTATGTACGTACGAGATAGTGGATGATCTATATATACAGTACAAGTTGCTATGGCCATTATCATTGGTAGACATTTTCAATTTTTAACCCGCTATATTGCTATATATCCCTCTAGTGTAGAGACATATCTGGATTCTTTAGTGCAATATGCATGCAGTTATTGTACTGTCCCCAAAATAATAATCAACAGAGTTCAGTTATAATTATCATTACTATTTCCATTTTTTTTTTGGGCTTCTGGATAAGATCTTTGGTGCTTAATATATATACATATATATTGATAAAATATTTTAATAAATTTTAGAGCGGCTTTCTAGTTGGACAATGATACTTGGACACTCAAAATATCAACGAGTAGTCATATTACAGGTAGTGTAAAACACTTCAAAGAACACTTCATAGTTTTCAACGAGTGTGTTGGACATAGAGGGGACAGAGAAGCCACTTGTTTAGGACACAAGCAGAGAAGCCACTCTGCTTGGGAGCTGTGTCCTAATATAAATGCCAGAGATCGAAGGAATAATGCATAAAAGAAGCAAAAGTACTTGAAATGAAGGGGACAGAAAAGCCACTTGTTTAGCCAATTAATTAGATTTTGACATTGCGTGCTTGTAACGTGCATGGATCTTCCTGAAATTCCAAACCTTGCAAGCGACCCAAGTTCTGAACACACAGAATTCAGAATATATCAAGAACACGTTCCATATGGTCCCAAAATTGCACGAGTTGTTGAAGAGAGAAAATAAAAAGAAAATATCTTTAACCTTTGTTTTTTGTTTGTTCTAAAAGAAAATATCTTTAACCTCTGTTTTTTGTTTGTTCCAATCTGCTCAGGGGTCCGGATATTGAGATGCAAGGTCCCGAGAATGCTGAAGTTAATTCATCAGAAATGGGGAGAACGAAAAAGAGGCAACAACTAGTGTGTATGGGGCAAATCTCCCATCTTTGGCAACCACCAGAGTGGTTTGAGAAAATCCCCCATTTTTGGCTACAACCAGAGTGGGCTGAGAAAATCCCCCATTGGCAATTCTGGAGGAATATGATTTTCGCGGGGTCGTGTGTGATTTCACTATCAGTGGACCCTTTCTTCTTATACATTCCCGTGATCAATGAAGTCGAAAAGTGCGTTCATTTCGATAGAACATTATACATCGTAACTGTTTGCTTCCGAACGCTCCTAGACTTCATTTCTCTCGTGACTATCATATTGTCATTTCTTCGTTCTTATTTAGACAAGGACAAAGGAACGAAGGGAGATTCTGGTGTTTGGCTCAGAATAAAGAGGTCCTTGAAAGTCGTAAATGATACCGTCGCTATTCTTCCAATCCCGCAGGTAAGGGAGACTCTTCTGCTTATTAACCGTCCTACATGTGTTTCCAAAAGCTCAATTATTTTATTATTTTATTCAAATCAATTAATAAAAAAATTTATTTAAATTACTAAATGAAAATTCAGTAAATTATTAATGTAGATTATGTAAGTAACTAATTAAAAAAAATATTTTACTATAATTATATTTATGATGTTGATAGTTACTATTTACTAATTTAGACTTTACTTTTTAGTATGCATAATTATTAATTTTTGAGGTGGAGACTGGGTTTGAAGCTAAAAATTTGAGAGACAGTGAGTTTGCTTGATTGTTGTTCGAACTATCGCTCGAGTGAAGTTAAACACGTGAGTTTGCTCGAGGTGCGCTCGATAGTGGGCTTAAGCAATGCTCAACCCGTGAGTTCGCTCGAATCTTGCACAATAGTGGGCTCGAGCGAGATACGGACCCTAGTGTTAACTCGATTCACACTTGACACCTCGCTCAAGCCAATGTTAAAGAATATCAAATAATTTCATTGTACATAGATTATTCATGCTTGCTTGCAACTTAGGTATTTAAAAAGAAATTACTTAATTATTTTAATTAAGTGTAAATAATAGAGTGTGTATGATTCTATGAATGTATAATGTATTAATTACTTACATATAATGACATAAATTATCATATGATTTATGATTTATTATTAATTAATAGCATATATTATTTTATATTTTATATGATTAATGATAATAAATTAAATGAAAATTACATGATCATTAACCTATATAATTACTATATAAAAATAATATATTAAATTATTAAAAATATTTTTAATATATATATAGGGGTTCGGTCCGATTTGGTCCGGTCCGGTCTGAATTTCAACGGTCCACATATTTTGTGAGCGAGACCGATTGGTCCAGAATTCTTTACAATCCTACGAGATGAGATGAGAAATATATGAATAATAATAAAATAATTTATAAATAGTAATGAAATGATTTGAGTTAAGATATTTTAAGAAGTTTTGGAAACTGAGAGAAAACAAATTTAATACAAATATTATTAAGTTAAAATATTATTAAGATATTATTTTTGTTTTGAGATTTGAAAAAATTGAATTGTTTTTATGTTTTGTTTAGAAATTTGTAATGATTAAATGAAAAAGTTAAAAATTTGAAAAGTTGAATTGTTTTTGTGTTTTGTTTAGAAATTTGTAATGATTAGGTAATGATTAAATGAAAAAGTTAAAAATTTGAAAAGTTGAAATTAAAAAGTGTTTTGGTTTGAATTGTGTTTGAATGTTGAGATGAGATGAGATGGGTTGAAACCGTCTCAATATACAAACGGGGCCTTAGTTTTTTTTTTAATAATAATTTAACCACTTGGCATGCCATGCTAAGTAAGGGAGCATGCCGAGCAATACCGGTTGGGCTACCAGGCAGCAATTTTATGAGATAACGTCATAGAGTATGTAAGTGTTGTACAATTTCTTTTAAAAAAAGGAACAATTATGAGATATACATGAAAAAAAAAATTTAATAGTAGATTATAGTCTCTTTTTGAAAAGAGTGTTTGGCTCTTGCATAACTCATGACGAAATCTAGCCTTACTTATTATACGTTATTAAAAAATCGTATTTCTTTGCTAAAAGAAGAATGTCACTTTTTGTTGATGAGTAAGCTTTTTCAACTACTCAACTTGATATGATCAATTCTGTAGTTTGCAATGTTGCATTGCATTCAGCGAATTCAGCAGTACTAATTCGTCATTTGGCCGATCCTGATCAGTTTTTCAGCCGCAGGCAAATGTCGATCCTGATCAGACTAATTCTCCCTTTTTTTTTTTGTTTTTTTTTTTCTCTCCGCTGCAAGGGAGAAGCGATTAGTTATTCTAGGGAATGCCGTTAGCTATTGGGCTATATATGTACGTACATGACTTTTACAATAATGTATGATCCTGATCACACGAATAGTATGAATAATCGTTTGTAAATTATAATAAATTATACCAAAATACTAGAGAATATTCTAATCTAATAAGAAAGTATATATGAACTTGTCAAAAAAGGAAAAAAAGAAGGTTTAAGTATGAAGATCATCTATCATGTGATTTAATATAAGGAAAAGGATATCTAGTTCAAAATGAATAGTTGTCATATTGCTCAAATAGATCTCTTATAACAAATCTATGTCAACTCATGTCCAGGTCCTATTTCTAATTATCTTTTCAAAAATGAGAGGTTCCGAATCTTTTAACACGAGGAAAGTCTTGAGCGCTGTTGTTTTAGTCCAATATCTGCCAAGAGCTCTTCGTGTCTACCTGTCATGGACAGAAGTAATCATCCACAGGAATACTATGATTAAGCCATCTAAAAGCATCATAGCAGTGAAAGCTGGATTCAACTTGTTTCTATTCATTATTGCCAGTCATGTAAGTTTGACTCTCAATTTCATACTTATTTACCTCATATAATCTTTTATTCTAATTAAACTTAATTTGCATCGATAAGTGTCTGAATATATATCTTTATGAAGGTTTATTGATTTCTTTAGGTTTCAGACGAATAAACTTTGACAAAGCAATGAACTTTAGTGCACAATTTCCTACTATATATGAGTCCAAAGCAAAGTAGAAGATCAATCACAACAATCCATATGTCACATGAACTGATTCAGAAACTATTTCTTTCGGGACAATTTTCTATTATGCACTACGATTATTATTATCACGTGATGTTTGTAGAGATTTTCATCCGTATGTGGTAATGTGAACTTTCTTAGGAAAACTTTTGCTACAATATGATCTGCATAATTTACTAATCATTAAGTGGTTAATGGTCTTTTAGATACTGGGTGGTTTTTGGTACTTTTTCTCCTTCGAGTGAGAGATAGATTGCTGGCACATCGCTTGTGAAAATCTGCATACTGATCAATGTGATCGAAGTTCTTTTGACTGTAACCACGGAGGTTTTGGCAATTACACATTTTTAAACGATTCTTGTCCAATAGAAACCCCAAATACAACGGTCTTTGATTTTGGAATATATCAAGGAGCACTTCAATCTGGTACAGTGACATCCATGGATATTCCGCGAAAGATCTTGTATTGCTTTTGGTGGGGCCTTCGAAATTTGAGGTTTGTGAATGTTATTGTTAAAACTCAGAGCTATTTCACAGTTGTTTTTATCATTGCTTGTCATCAACACCATGTTCTATATATGCTTGTGCTTAATTGTCTATATATGCATTCATGTTCTATGTAGGGCCACCTCTCCAGTGGATCCTTGATTGTCTTAGCTTATAATACACTTACCAGTAGACCATTTTAGATTTTATCTGTTACTTTGATCTGATTAGTATATTAATTAATAATTTCGATTGTGAATACACCATCTCTTACATTGTATAGTTGTTGCAAATTCTAGTTCTTTCGGTTCAAACCTTCAAACAAGTCCGCATTTCTGGGAGAACGTCTTCGCAGTTTCAACTTCCATCTCTGGCTTGGTTCTGTTTATGTGCTTCCTTGGACATTTGCAGGTTGGTGATCAACATGCATACTTTTTGAAGCTTCATAGCCCGTATTTATATAATTTATCTGTGTGAATATATATCAGAGTAATTTTCCATAAATATATGATTTTTCTTTTTTAAATTCTATAGATCCTTTTTTATATCTGTTGTAATAGTTTCCTCGTTTATTAACTTACAATCTATAAGCATTCCATACAACAGAATAATGATCATCACGTCCTCCGTTTTAGGGGAGAATTTGAATGATAATATAGACTATACTCATTTTCTTTATTAAGTTAAAATATTATTAGAATATAATTTTTATTTTGAAATTTGAAAAAGTTAAATTGTGTTTTACGTTTTATTTGAAAATTTGAAAAAATTGTAATGATTAAATAATGATTAGAGAAAAATGTTGAAAATTTAAATTTGAAAATTATATGTTTATGTGATGTTTAGATATTGAGATGTGATAGAATGAGAAGAAACCATCTCAACACCCAAACAACCCCTTAATGCGCTGAACTTGTTATGCAACAGATGTATATGCAGTGGGAGGCATCTAGGCAGTTGGAGGAAGCTAAGCAATTTGAGATGAAAGCCAAAAAAGGGAAAAGACTTGCGTGGATAGGCAGAAACCGACGGCTTAAAAGAAATAGAAAAGCAGATCATATCCCAGGTAGATCGAATGTTTGAAGAAAATAAAGATATTGATGCATAATCCAGTGACTCGGCTTGTAGCGTGAGGATCGACAAGTTGAGGGACCTATGTTCGATCGTTGGGTCGCGGCGAGTCCAGTTACTCGGTTTGTAGCGTGAGGATCGACAAGTCGAGAGACCTGTGTATTGAGATTGGCCTCATGATTGAAAGAAGTCAAGGTGGTGGACACTTTTTTTTTTTTTTTTTATGAAAATAGACTTCATTTCATTCAATGAATCCCAAAGTTACATCTGTAACTTATCAATACAGGAAAAAAATTCAGACTACAAGTCAACCTACGTATCTGCTCTGGAGCACCCTTGTACATAAATTTCTTTATGACGGATTTTGTCTTAACTTCTATAAACTCTCTCTAAACAAACCAGGTTTGTTTGAGAGAATAGCGCTCTATAAAAACAGAGCTAAACGACTTCTCTCCAAAAGAAGAGAAGTGCTATCACCTTTCGTCCTCCCTATGAGGAGAAGTCCTATCATACCGTTTCCTCCCAAAGGAACAACGAGACTCAATTGCTATGGATAACAAAAGGGTCCAATAGCTTCTTTCTATTGTTAATGTTTAAAACAAACATCCAAACTGTAATTACATAGAGTCCGGAAACAAATAAACATACCGACATAGAGTCGGAACTACAGAGTCCTACAACAAAAACCCAACAAAACAAACACTACAAACAACCACCAAACAAAGCAACAGAACAGGAAAAACAGAACAAAACAGGATCGGTGGTGGCGCATGAAAGTCACGAGCCACTCTGGGAAGAAGCCAAACGGCCGGTCGAGACAGTGCCGGTGTACTGGGTCCTGAGCTGCCGCACATGGCTCCAACACGGTGTGATACGCGGTGGCTCGCGTATGCCATGCGTTCTCTGTAATTCGTGTGTGGGTGCAACGCACCGCTCCAAATGGAGCCCAAAGCGGACAACTGTAAGATCGGCTGACGAGGATTCTCCCGGTGGTACGCGTGTAGGAAAATTTCCACCGGAATAACTCGGATCGACTAGCTCCCATTTAGAAAGAGAGGGTCTGGAAGAGAGAGTTTTAGAGAGAGAGTAACCTAGAATTTTACACCAATAACTTGTTATAGACTAAGGTGGTGGACACTTGGATACATAATGGTGCCATGTTATGTAGTGAAAAATACTAGATATATAATTGCCGTGCTATGTATTCTAGTGGAGGTGACTACAATTATTATTATATCATGTACTCAATAATTACACTTATTTTTAGGTAACTTTGTGCGTTGAGATTCAGGTTGTATTATTATCTAGGTGTCATGTAGGTTTTTGATTCTTTTACTTTTCCGTTTATTTTATTTTCCGTTACTTTTAACTTTTTGTTTGCTTTCCTTAGGGCTGTAAATGAACCAGTCTACTCGATAGTCCGCTCGGTATTCGCTCGGTTAAACTCGAATCGAACTCGGCTCGTAAAAAAAAAAAGCTCGTTCGTGAAAGCAGATACCTGCTCGATTAGTAAATGACACATACCCGACAAAACTCGACTCGACTCGGTTAAGGCTCGCTCGTTTATGCTCGAATCGACTCGTTAGCTCGACTCGATTAAAATTTATTCATATATTGATAAATATATACATACATCTATGTATATATATATGTATTAGCTAATAATATAAGCATGCCATTTTTATAATTAAATATATAATATGTAATCTAATTACTTATGTCTATATAGTGAATATACTTTATAGGTATATTTTATAATTTGTATAATAATTAGTTGATAAAATTTTATAATGTTATATACTAGTATGTGAAAACCATACATGAAATATATATATGCTATCATATTAAGTGTACGTATTAATAATATATGTAGGCTAATATATTATTATTTTGGATAAATATCAACTAGTTAGATATTTTAATTATTTATAATTTTTTTAAGATTTTATAATTCAATAAAGATATACTTATTAGTTGTATAAATTCAATATTAAGTCTTTTATTTTTTTTATTAATTATTAAATCTTATTAAAAAAAAAAAAATTCAAGCTCGAGCTCGAGCTCGAGCTCGGCTCGACTCGAACTCGTTTGTGGAACGAGCTCGAGCTCGAGTTAAGAATTTATCTTATCGAGTCGAGCTCGAACAGAGAATAAAAAAAAATCTCGAGCTCGGGCTCGAGCTCGAGCTCGAGTATTTTGAATCGAGCCGAGCTCGGCAAGCCAAAGCTCGGCTCGGCTCGGCTCGATTACAGCCCTAGCTTTCCTCTTACTTTACCGTTAACTTTTTATTGCAGGTTGTCAATTGCACTCACGTGATGTACGTTTCTCTTTAAGTTTTATTTTTAAGTACGCGTAGCAATTAATGCCTCGATCACCAGTTGATGATCTTGATCAGACTGATCATATAATTATTACCGATTGGAGTTCCTGTTATTTTATTTAAGTTCACATATGATTTTGGACATGTCCATTTGAACCATGTACATCACGATTCAACCATGTATTATAAAAATCTTTGTGTTACAATATTAATCCATTTGAACGTGAGACTTTCGGTATAAAATATGGTCATAGACTCATAGGATAACGTTATAATTCCGTTTACTTGTTGAATATTGGATATTTATAATCCTATTAGTAAAAGAAGTCTGATTGGGTTCTCACATCAATACGAAGGTCTTCGTCAACTTTCATTTTTTTTTTTTTTGGTAAGGATCAGTCTTCGTCAACTTTCAATTTTTACTCTGCTTTTAATTTCTATATTGTCTGACGTTTCATCTCAATGATTTCATTACTTACCACGTGGTCGTGCAATTTAGTCAGTTAACAGGTTGGCATATAATTAATAGCCACTTGTTTGATATATAGCTGCCGACAATACAGTTCGAGAGGGGCTATTTATATATATAGTCCCTCCCCAGTCAGTGGGTGACTTATCCTATACAAACGAAAATCACTTCCATCTCAGCTCAGAAAGTGTATTTTTTAGTTTGATCGTTATATATGGAGTATGTGAGTGTTTTGTTTCTGATATTTATTGTGTGACACACTCCACCTTCTCAATTCGGAGGAACAACAACGAATAAAAAAGTCAACGGAACAACGGAATGAAATCCAAGATTTACTGTTAGAAGTAATATCGTTTTTTCTATGTACGTACGAGATAGTGGATGATCTATATATACAGTACTTTTTTTTTGAAATTTATATATACAGTACTTGAGTACAAGTTGCCATGGCCATTATCTTTGGTAGACATTTTCAATTTTTAACCCGCTATGTTGCTATATATATCCCTCTAGTGTAGAGACAAATCTAGGTTCTTCAGTGCAATATGCATGCAGTTATTGTACTGTCCCCAAAATAATAATCAATAGAGTTCAGTTATTATTATCATTACTATTTCCATTTTTCTTTTTGGGCTTTGGATAAGATCTTTGGTGCTTAATATATATACATATATATTGATAAAATATTTTAATAAACTTTAGAGCGGCTTTCTAGATGGACAATGATACTTGGACACTCAAAATATCAACGAGTAGTCCGATTACAGATGAGTGTAAAACACTTTAAAGAACAGTTCATAGTTTTCAACAAGTGTGTTGGACATGGAGGAGACAGAGAAGCCACTTGTTTAGGGCACAAGCAGAGAAACCACTCTGCCGGGAGCTGTGTCCTCATATAAATGCCAGAGATCGAAGGAATAATGCATAAAAGAAGCAAAAGTACTTGAAATGAAGGGGACAGAAAAGCCACTTGTTTAGCCAATTAATTAGATTTTGACATTGCGTGCTTGTAACGTGCATGGATCTTCCTGAAATTCCAAACCTTGCAAGCGACCCAAGTTCTGAACACACAGAATTCAGAATATATCAAGAACACGTTCCATATGGTCCCAAAATTGCACGAGTTGTTGAAGAGAGAAAATAAAAAGAAAATATCTTTAACCTCTGTTTTTTTGTTTGTTCTAATCTGCTCAGGGGTCCGGATATTGAGATGCAAGGTCCCGAGAATGCTAAAGTTAAAACGAAAAAGCGGCAACAACCAGAGTGGATGGGGAACGGTTGGCAACAACGTCCAGAGTGGGTTGGGAATATGCTCCACTCAAAGAGGAAATCATCAGCTCAATTCTGTTATATCTTTTTCGCAGGGTCGTGTGTGATTTCAGTATCAGTGGACCCTTTCTTCTTTTACATTCCCGTGATCAATGAAGCCGGAAAGTGCTTTGATTTGGATAGAACATTATACATCGTAATTGTTTGTCTCCGAACGCTCCTAGACTGCATTTCTCTTGTGAAAATCATATTGCCATTTCTTCGTTCTTCTTTAGACAAGGAGAAAGAAACGAAGGGAGATACTAGTGTTTGGCACAGAATAAAGAGGTACTTGAAAGTCGCAAATGATATCGTCGCTATTCTTCCAATCCCGCAGGTAAGTGAGACTTTCTGCTTCTTAACAGTTCTACATGTGTTTCCAAAAGCTATACTGCCAGGAGGCCGATTATATTCCGTAATTGCCCCCTCCCCTTTCGGCCTTCAGGTTTGATGTGTTCTTGCATGTGTTCGTCTTAACTACGTTTGTCTTATGTACATACACTAGTGATCAAAATTCACGAAATTCAGCTTTCATGTGTTCTTGCATGTGTTCGATCTTATAACTCGGTTTAGCATGCATGTGTTTAACATTTATTGGATTAAGGTCCCTTTAAATTTTTGCATTAATTTGAGAACTTCAAGTTGATAATAAATAGATGCATAAAATATATAGCTTATTTAAATTATTCGAAATTTTTATACTAACGGTAGTAAATGTTGCATGTCCTGCCTGATGTGTTATTCTGCCTTCCAAAGCTCTCAAGTTCAGAAATTGAGGAGACATTTTCAATTACTATTTTAATTAAAGTTAAAAAAAAAAAAAAAAAAGAAGCAGGCTATGGCTTAGACATCCCGCCTCCCTCCCTCACGAATTCCTCCCCGCCCGCTGGCCTCCCTCCCTCCCTCCCTCCCAACTTCCCAACGAAAAATATTTTATCTCATCTTCTCATTACAATTTTTTTCAATTTTATTATAAAATATAATAAATAATTCAACTTTTTTAAATATCAAAATAATAATTATATTAAAAAATAATATTATTACAATATTTTATTTAACTTTCTTTTAAAACCATCTTATTATATCTCACCGTCCAAACCGCAGTTATATCTCCTGAACCCATTTCCGTCTGAAATTTGATTCCTCTTCCTCGGAGCCCCTCTTCTCCGGAAAAGTTGGTTTTGTCCTTGAGGTGGCAGATTCTTAGGTTTCGGATGAGAGAGGGCTTTGCGGAGCCTGCTCTGGGGTGGAACTTTATGCCTGATTTATAAAGTGAGATAAGATAGAAACATGTGAATAATCTTGAAATGGTTTTTGAATATAGAGTAATAAAATGTTTTGAGTTAAGAGATATTTTATGGAGTGTTAAAAAAGGAGATAGAAGAAGTTGGATAAAAATATTATAAAGTTAGAATATTATTATAATATAATTTTGTAATATAATTTTTGTTTTTAAATTTGAAAAAATTGAATTTTTTTTTTATGTTTTATTTGTAAGTTTAGAAAATTTGTATTGATTAGATAATGATTAGATAAAAAAAATTAAAGATATAAAGTTAACAAATATTTTTATTTATAATATTTAGATATTGAAAAGAGATGAAATAATGGAATGTAACCAAACCAGGCCTATCGATTTTGTAATTTTAATAAAATCGATAGGGCCCTTCTACGTAGACCGTAAACCTGGCATTTTTCAAATCGATAGTGGCCCAATTGGTGTTATTGTTTGGAGAAAGGCCCAGCTAACTTCCAGGATATCACCCAATTCATCCTCACCCCAGAAACATGAAAGGCAAAATGTCACTTCTAGTACGAGACAGCAAGAAATTAACAAGTATGAATGTCGGTATCTGGCTTTAAAGAGGCTAGTTAGGACCTTCATATGTTTGGAGGGATATCTGGAGGCAAAGAGTTTATTATTATAGGGGTGTAGATGGAGAGTAGGAGATGGAAAGACAATTAACATCTGGACTGACTGCTAGTTGCCTAATCACAAGTTGGTTCCAGCTCTAGTTTCAGTCCCTCCATCTCAACTGAATTCCAAGGTGGCTGATTTGATTGATATTAATACGAGATGGTGGGACATTGAAAATTAGGTTAGGAGTCTCTTACCACCAAGAGAAGCTTATGAGGTCCTTAATATGATGTTGCCATCAGATAGCAGACCAGATAGCATTGTTTGAAAATATGAGAAAAATTGGGTGTTCAGTGTCAAGAGTGCCTATCAACTGTTTTAATCGCTTGGAGATGAGAGGCAGCTTGGTGAGGTGTCGTATGGGGAGGAGCAAAGGAAAATGTGGAAGAATATGTGGAAAATGCAAGTGCCAACCAGAGTGAAGATCTTTGCATGGAGGGTATGCAACTTTAAAACCAACTTTAAAAAATTTCAAAGCAAAGAAGGTATTGGAAGAGGCACACTGCAGATGGTGTAATGAGGACGAGGAAGATATTAATCATGCTCTCCTCTACTGTTCTAGTCATAAAGACCTCTGGTATCATCAGTTATGTTTCCTCCAGGAGAGTGAGGTTCAAATGGATATTGCACAGGTTGTGGCTATTATGGTGAGAAGGAACATCTCAGGAGAAATTGAGAAACTATTTCTGTGTGCATGGGGAATATGGTATAGAAGAAACCAACTGGTTTATGAGAACAAGAAGCTATCTCCAGAACAGGTAGTACTGGATCATGCTTTTTCAGTCTACCACAATCACAAATATGTTGCAGATGAGCAGAGAAAAGGTTTGAAGCCTAAATGTTGTTGGCTGCTTCCACCTATGGGAGCTCTCAAGTTAAACATTGATAGCGCTATTTTTCATGATCAGTGTAGACCAGGGGTGGGTATGGTGCTTGGAGATAAAGGTAGCAAGGTGATCTTCACAGCTAGCAAACCAGAACATGAAGTGAGGGACCCTATGGAAATTGAACTTTTGGTAGTTTTGAGAGGTCTATAGATTTGTTATCTTTTGGGGATTCTTGAGCTTCAAGTGGAGAGTGACTCACTTTTGGTACAAGAGTTTAATAGAGAACAAGAGTCTTTGCCTATCTGGAGAAATTTGATCCATGAGATTAGAGGCATGCTGCACAGGTTTCCTAAGCATGGAGGCCGAATGGCCAATGCTGTTGCCCATAGTTTGGCAAGAAAATCGTGGCATATTGATGATCTAGTAATTTGGTAGGGTTCTTTCCCTGAAAGCGTTTCCCAAGTTATTTAGATTGATGCTATGTTGTAATTCTTTTACAGATGAATAAAACAATTTGCTTTGTTATATATATATATATAAAAAAAGAATGAATGCTGGTTTCACACCCAAATCAAATTCCCCTCGAGGCTTAACCCCCACCAATTTCAAGCCCTTCCCTGATGATGAAGATGATGATATTCCTCCTGGATTTGGCCCCTGTGATGAAGATGACCTTCCTAAATTCAATTTTTCCCATGACTCGGTCCCATTTGCAACACAACTTTGTCACATGGATTGTAAATTTTAGGAATGCCATTAGATTTGGGGAATGCAATATATGATCCTAATCTCACGAATGGTTATTAAGAATCATCTATCATGAAGTGTCATGCTTAAATAGATCTCTTAGCCAAGGTCCGTTTGGGTAAGATGGCATTGGTCCAAGTTTCTCAGTGATCAGAGAACCAAGTTTAATCCCCTCCCCTGTAATAAAAATAAAAGCCAGCCGGTCTGGTCTCTAGCCATAACCAGCCCTGCAATCTCATTCCGCCACTTTAGCGTATTATGTTACTAACTATGTACTTGCCTACACCAGATCGCATCCCTTATCCAAACTCCCCCACTCATCCGTGCATCAGGCATATGAAACTTCATTTTCAAATTTAAAAAGATTCACATGTCAAAAAGGAACTCTACTCACTTTTCAAAATTTTCAAATAAAACTTTATCTTTTTTGCAATTGTCAAAAGCAACATCATTCACTTTTCAAAATTTTCAAACCTAATCTTTTTCTTTTTGCATATGACAAAAGAAGCATTATTTACTTTTCAAAATTTTTAAAGAAAATCATCTACCTTTTTCATATATCAAAAAGAACATCAATTACTTCTCAATTTTTTCAAACAAAATATACACATGTGAAAAATGACAATCAATCATCTTTCAAAAATTTAAAATTCAAACTTTTAATCATATCATGCACATGTGAGAAACGGCAATCAATCATCTTTCAAAAATTCAAAATTCAAGATTTTAATTTTCAAATATGTCATGCACATATGGAAAATGCAACTTGATACTTTATAAGAAAAGATTAATTTTGAGTCTTAAGGGGCTGTTTGGATTGGGAGGAGAGTTGAGATGGTTTGTGAATAGTAGAATAAGATATTTTATGAATATTATTTTTTCATATTATTATTATTTTAAGATTTGAAAAAGTTGATTGTTAATTATTTTTGTGTGAGAATTGGGGAAGATTTGTTTGGGATTTGAAAAAGTAAGATTGTTTATTATATTTTGGTGTGAGAATTTGAGAATATTCTTTTGAGATTTGAAAAAGTAAGATTGTTTTTGTGTGGGAATTTGGGAAGATTCTTTTGGGATTTGAAAAAAAAAATTATTATATTTTGTGTAAAAATTTAGAAAAGTTGTAATGATGAAGATGAGATGAGTTGAGGAGAGTTGTAAATTCAAACAAGGCTAAGAGATGTACAAAATTACTCTAATAGCTTTATTTGTAAGCTTGTTCATTTTCTTGCTTCTGCTTGATTCGTTGATATGCTTGGCTTCATTATGTATACAATTTGAACTTGAGAGGAATTGTGCTATTAGAGGAATTAATCAGCTGCTTTCCGTTCTATTGTGCTACTGACCTCTTTATCTTATGTGTAGCAAGCTCGTTGGTGGGCTGTTTTCGCCCAACAGCAACAGGGCCATGCAGGTGCTATTTCTAATTCTCTTTTAAAAAATGAGAGGTTCCAAATCTTTGAACAAAAGGAAAGTCTTGACCGCTGTTGTTTTAGTCCAATATCTGCCTAGAGCTCTTCGTGTCTACCTGTCATGGACAAAAGTATTCATCGACAGGAACATTATGATCATTAACCTATCTAAAAGCGTCATCGCAGTGAAAGCTGGATTCAACTTGTTTCTATTCATCATTGCCAGTCATGTAAGTTTGACTCTCAATTTCATACTTATTTACCTCATATAATTTTTATTCTAATTAAACTTTGCATCGATAAGTGTCTGAATATATATCTTTATGATCAAGGTTTATTGATTTCTTTAGATTTCAGACGAATGATCATCTTTCTTTATAATCTAAAACAAAATGGATTATACAGTGTTTGTAATGCATGCTAGCCATGGCTGTTGATCCCACTATTTTAGTCAGATTATAGAGGAGACCCCATGCATGTACTAATATAGTATGACAGCCATGGCTAGCCATAATATGACTTAACATAATCATCGCATGACAGCCATGGCTAGCATACTAAAATAGAAAAATAGTGGGGTCTCCTGATCTATAATGCTATGGCTAGCCATGACTTTAGTCATAGCATTACAAACTAGTGGGGTCTCCCCTATTCCATTCCATTTCTTTATAAACTCTCAAACGAAATAAAAAAGTTAGATATCTCTATCAAAAAAAGAAAAAAAAGAAATAGCCATGACTTTAGTCATAGCATTACAAACTAGTGGGGTCTCCCCTATTCCATTCCATTTCTTTATAAACCCTCAAAACGAAATAAAAAAGATAGATATCTCTATAAAAAAAAAGAAGAGTTAGATATCTAGTATGATCTGCTCACCAACACCATTACACATGCCATATAGCCTGAATCTCATCGCCTGTTGATCTACCATGAGGGCACGTGTACGTTGACAACCCTTCCGAATGGTGCACGAGGTCTATGGACCAGAATCCTCTGCTCTAGATCATGGACCAGAATTTCTACACGGCCAAAAACTTCCTTGTTCCATGTTTTAAGCACATGTCTCATACGCTTCAATTTGAAAGCCAGATTCTCCAAACCCCTACCACGCCTTTCCTCCTCCCAACACTTTTTAACACATGGAATAAAATCTTTATGTTCCACCCACATAAGTCGAAAGCGAAAAAGAGATGGCCCATACCTTTGAAAATTCTGCTCACAGGAAATTATCATTGGCGAGTGGTCCAATGTGTTGCGCCTCAAGTAACTCAGCAATGTTTGACGCAGCAAGTCTAAGAACTTTGTATTAAACAACCCCCGATCCAATCGAGCCCAACTCCTTGCTGCACCTTCTTGCCCATTACACCAGGTTAACCTTTTCCCTTG
Organism: Pterocarya stenoptera; assembly: GCA_003123785.1. Taxonomy (NCBI): domain Eukaryota; kingdom Viridiplantae; phylum Streptophyta; class Magnoliopsida; order Fagales; family Juglandaceae; genus Pterocarya; species Pterocarya stenoptera. The sequence goes on along the minus strand of QEOT01003450.1, from coordinate 23,341 downwards.
GAAATTAATTTCAAGTAACCCACACCCATTGATCCAGGTATTAAACTCTTCCATCGCTATCAGTGTCCGAGGGGCTTCCCCCCTTCGCTCATCATTAGTTCTAATTATATTGAAATCCCCTAATACCATCCAAGGTAAGTTCGACTGCACTTCTTCTTCTAAATCCCTCCATAACTGTCTTCTAAGTCCATAATTACATTTAGCATATACAAAAGTGATTAAGAACTCCGTAATCCCTTCCAACATCCTTACCGTTATAAACTGATCACTCATGCGCATGATATTCACGTTTACACTTTTATCCCACAAGAGCCAGATCTTCCCAGCTTGCATTTGGTTAGAGCGACCACTCTCCAGCCAGAGGTATTTCTTCACGTCTTCCATGTTACTCTCATCCACAAAAGTCTCTGCTAAAGCTACACTCTTTGGTTTAAATTTCTTTACAATCTTTTTCAACCTTCCCCTTGCTGTACCCACGCCTCTAATATTCCAATACATAATTGGTCCTATCATAAATTAAGTTTTGAGGGGCGGGTGATCACCCTCTTTGTGCTTCTAGAATAAGTCCATCCTGCCTTGCCTTCTCTGTTCTTGTTTCCACTATTTTCCTCCTCAGACAAATAATCTTTGTTTTTCCCTACTACATTTAAACCACCTTCTTCCTGGTCAGACATTGACTGGTGCTCCACAACAGTTTCACCATCTTGTATTTCCTGCCCCGATTCGTCCAAGGGCACATCTTCAATCAAAACAACATCCTCCTCTCCTTCAGCTTCTTCATGTTCATGGGCCCCCTTGTAAATAGTAACATCCCTCAGGTTATAGCTATCCAATACTATCTCCTGAGTTTCATTTTCCTCCCCTGCCATGGGTTCCTTGTGGACAGGGGAATTCATACTATCCACATTAAAGCCCTTTGTAAACTCCTTCTGCTCGTTCCCAGGCCTTGGTGCAATTTCTCCCTTTGTTCTTCCCTCATTATCCTCTTCTATCAGCTACCCCTCTTCTTGCTCTTGCTCCATTCCATTCTCCCCTTCCTCCTGTGTAGGTCGCTCCATTCCATTTTCCCCATCTGCAGCATTTGGATTTTTTTTATCTTCACGATTTTCCTTCCACATTTTCTGTTTTATTATTTTCCCATCTACTCGGTTTTTTTCTTCTTTCCTGCAAGTCTATTTTTATATAAGAGTCGGGACCACTTGTCTGGTGACCTCTCCCCAATATTATTAAAACCTCACTTCAGGTGGAGGAAAACCATGAGAACAACTTGGTACTTGGGGGCTGCAATAACTTCCACCCAAGCAAAGCAACTACCAGGAAAATTATAGCCAGAAGCCAAAAAACAACATTGATCACAACTAAACAACAAAAAACCAGCAAACTGGAACACACTAGAATCAACATTGAACCTGAGGCAAGCCAAGCTTATCAGTACGCAGAACACCTCTCAAAAGATGGGGGATCAAGTACCAAGAATCCCAAGTATTATTAACTCCCTGAAATCCCAGTCGAGCCAACAAATCAGCAGCTGAGTTACCCTCTCTGTAGACATGCCGCAGTCTAAAAGTAACTTGCTGTAAAAGGACCATAAGTTCCTCCCAAAATTCTTCTAGATACCAAACACCACATGTAGATGAGTTGATCCAGCTAATCACTACTTGAGAGTCCATCTCTATCTCCACTCTAGTAATCTGTTTATGCCTTATGAGTCTGATACCATGTAGTTGAGCAAGGAATTCTGCAACTGTGTTAGTACCTTGGCCAATATTTGCTGCAAAAGCTGAAAACATTTTCCCCGTAGCATCTTTGATCACCCCTCCGACTCCTGCCCTTCCCGGATTGCCTCGGCTACTCCCATCAACATTTAACTTATACCAACCCATACTTGGTCAAATCCAAGTGACCAACTTAAAAGGTTTCAGCTTTGGGGCTTTATAAGGAATGTTCAAATCCGCTAAAATTTTCTCATCTTTTGGACTCAACGGCTTTACAGCTTTGATTTTTTCACTTAATTTCACAACCCATAATTTTATCTTCCTCCATAATTCCTCTATGCTTATACTTCTTCCTTCCATACGCACGCTGCATCTTCTAAGCCACAGCTGCCAAGTGACTATAGAAGGGATTATCCCGAGTAGCTGCCCCTTCGTAGTAGATTTAGAAGCTTTACTAAACCACGCTTGCACCACTTCATACCAGCTTTGTTGTTGTCTCCAAGGCATACCAACCTGTTTTGCGCATCTCTCCCAGATAGAAGAGGCACCTCACCTGTAGCCAACACATGGTTCATGTCCTCATAACCACCATTTTCACAACAATTACACTTGGAGACTAAGGGAATTCCTATTCGACGAACACGATCATCAACGCTTAGGGCGTTGTTAACACATCTCCACATAGTCACATCAATATTTTTGGGAAGACTTGAATGCCAAATCCACTGAGCCCAATTAAACTTTGGAGATTTTATTCTAACCACCTGCCATGCGCTTTTTGTTGAAAACAACCCATCTTCCTTAGCCATCCACATGAGCATGTCCTCACCCTCTTTTTGGCGACTCAAGAACTGGATAATTTCCCCAGCTTTTTGAACTCCAACAAGACTTATCAGAATCTCCATGTTCCATTCCCCATTCAGTTTACACTCTTTTACCTTCAGACCTGGGCACCTAGAGATTGGCAAGCTCTCCCCAAGTGTTTCTAGTCCCATCCACTTATCAAACCAGAAAGAGATAGAGCCCTCTCTCAGTCTCCATTTTGAGTTTTCTAAGATAAGTGGAATGCTCCTTATCACCAACTTCCAGAACCGACTTCCTTTGTTCGAGTTTAGTAAGGATACATGATCATTCTTTACATACTTTGCCTTAAAGAAGCTGGCCCATAGAGAATTTTCTGTTAATAATCTCCAAGCAAACTTCATATGTAGTGCTTTCTGAGTTTCATGCAAATCCCGAACCCCAATACCACCTTCCCCTACCGGTTTACACATTTTTTCCCAGGATTTCCAATGCTTTTTTGGCTTCCCATCCTTATAACCCCAGAAGAAATCAGAAAAACATTTGGTGATGATGGATAGGATAGATTTGGGAGCTTGTAATATGGATAGAAGATGTACCGAAATACTACTCAGCACATGCCGAATGAGTAACAGTCTTGCTCCACTAGACAACAATCTAGCCGACCAACCTCCAATTTTCTCCCGGATTTTCCCAACTAGATCCTCCAAATGAATAGCCTTTAGTCTGCCATTAATGATTGGTACCCCCAGATACTTGAATGGTAGAGTACCCTCTATGAAGCCAAAAGAATTCAAGAGAGCCCTACGCCTTGAAGAGGCAATGTATTTAGCGAAAATTATGGCATATTTTTCTTTATTCGCCCTCTGGCCCGACCAGGCTTCATAGACTGCCAATACCTTGGATATGGAACGAAGAGAGCTTTTACTACCATTCGAGAAGATCACAATGTCATCCGCATATAATAGATGAGAGATAAGTGGTGCCTCTCTAACATGGGAAAACAGTTTAATTTTACCTTCTTGAAACCTCTTCTTTAGTAACTTTGACAAGATTTCCTCCATAATAATAAAGAGGTAGGGGGAGATAGGGTCACCCTGTCTCAGCCCACGACCCCCTTGAAAGAAACCTTTTGGGATACCATTCATAACCACCGAAAACCAAGGAGTGGATATGCATTGCCATACCAGGCTACAAACCTGTTCAGAAAACCCAAAAGCTGCCAAGACCTGAATGAGGAATTTCCAGTCTACAGAATCATATGCCTTAGCCATGTCAATTTTAAGAACTACATTCCCACCTTTTACTTTTTTATTAATGGATTGGACCATCTCTTGCGTCAGGCTAATATTCTAAAAAATGCTTCTTCCTAGAATAAAAGCTCCTTGTTCTTGGGAGACAATCCGAGGCAACAGAGGGGCCAACCGACCCACTAAGATCTTTGAACAGATTTTATAAAAGACTGAACAAAGACTTATGGGACGGAAATTTTCAAAGCCTTTCGGATTTTCAATCTTTGGAATCAAAACCAAGTGAGAAGATAAGAACAATTTGGGAAGAGGATTACCTCTAAAGAAGTCGTGGACAGCAGAAACAACATCTTCACCAACAATCTCCCAGCAGGATTTATAGAAACCTGATCCAAAACCGTCTGGCCCCGGACTACTATCAATAGGGATGGAGAACACAGCTGCTCTTATATCTTGGATTGAAGGAAGCTCCAGAATACGCTGATTATCCGATGAACTCACCACGGGGGCAACTAGACTAGACAAATCCGGGACAGTCCGAGGAGGGGAGTTTGTCAGAAACCTCTGAAAGAAATCAACCGCACCCAAATGTACCTCTTCTGGGGTCTTCAACCACTCATTCTCACCTATTTTCATCTCCCTCACTACCTTGTGGGTTTTGGAAGACATAGCACGGAAGAAATGAGAATTTCCTTCCCCCTTTTCAAGCCATCTTTGCTTAGCTTGCTGGGCAAGACGAGTCTCTTCCCTACTCATCCATGTATGCAGCTCAGCCTTTGAAGCCAACAAATCAAGTTCAACATCTTCAGAAAACCCCAGCTGAAGTTGTTCTTCCAGACTAGAGATCCTCTCCTCAAGGCATTGAATATGAGAGCTTGTCCAGCCGAAGACCTCTTTATTCCATCTCCTCAGGACCCCTTTTAACGCCTTTAATTTATGAGCCAGTTTGACCATACCTTGACCAACCTGCTCCTTACCCCAAGCAACGCGCACACATTCCTGGAATAGATCATGAGAAGTCCACATATACTAGAATTTGAAAGGAATGAACCCATACGGGTGGTCACTTTGCCCCATAGACACCACAAGCGGTGAGTGATCTGAGCTTTGTCTAGGCAAATACTTCATCAGCACCCTAGGAAATTCAAGCATTAGGGACGAGTTTATCGATCCAGTCTTGCCCAACTACGATTGCTTCCTTGTTGTCCATTACACCACGACATCTTATTTCCTTCATAATTTGCTTCAACCATCCCCACTGCATCAATAAGATTATTAAATTCCCTCATAGCTATAGCCGGTCTAGGTCTTCCTCCAATCCTCTCATCATCATTTCGGATAATGTTAAAATCACCCATGATGATCCAAGGGGTGTTACTGGTGCACAAAATACTCAAGTCCTCCCAAAGCCTTCTACGGTCCAAGTATGAACATTTGGCATAAACAAAAGTTGTAAGAATTTGTTTATCCTTTTCTTTAATCAAAAGAGAAATACTTTGACCCTTTACGGACTTGACCGTAATGTTTACGTTTGTACTCCACAGCACCAATATCTTACCCCCAGCACCCTCATTAGATATACATCCCGCAAAGTCCATTCTGTTCTGAAGCTGAGCCATACAATGCTCACCAACAAACGGTTCCGCAATAGCTACCACATTCACTTTATACTTCCTTACCATTTTTACCAACTGCTCTCTAGAGGTACCGAGCCCCCTTAAATTCCAGTATAAGAAAGGATTCATAAATCCAATTTTGATGGCCTGCTTTTGACCCTCTTAGAGTTCCTCGTTTTAGAACCTGAATCTCCATCACCACTTCCTCTAGGCCTCTCAGAATCTGAATTAACTTCCTGAGTTTTTTGAAGGTGCATTACCTCATGTCCACATTCAGAATCAGAGAGGGATTTTGGTTCCACCACAGGCGACACACCCACCTGATTAACATCATGAACCTCCATGTCATCATCAACCAGATCCTGTAGTTCTCCCACCTCTATGGTCCGAGCAGCCTGAGTGTCATCTACGGTCAAAGGCACAACAGAAATTAGCTCATCCTGTAACAAAACAAGGGAAAACTCCTCTGCCTCTGGCTCGGCATGATCAAATCCACCCTGCAGGTTGGCCTGGGCCATCTCAAAGGCCTTTTCTATTTCTTCTAGGTCCTCCTCTTCTATTTCTTCTAACAAAACCAGGTCACTCTTTTGCGCCCCTTCATTATCCCAACCCAAATTATTCCCTAGCAAATCTAATTCTTTCGGGACCATGACATTACCCTTCAAACCAGAAGACTCTCCTGGTTCGCTACTTGAAATAACTCTGGGACTTTTCTCCAAAACAGAGTTGATCATAAAACTTTGCACCCCCTCAACCTGCACTGGAATCTCAACATCTTTTTTTCCACCTTCCTTCAAATTTTCCATCTCCCCGTTTCGACCAACTCTCAGTTTTCCCACTGCACCATTTCCAGAAATCTTCTCAACCTTTTTACATGTACTGGAGTTGTGCCCCTGCATCTTGCACAAACAACAGTAAGCGGGAAGAGTTTCGTAAACCACTAGCTGGTAGCGACTTAAGGGGGCCCGAGGAATCCCAATCCACAAACCATCAATCGGTTTCAACGCTGCATCCATCTCGACACAAATTCTTGCTCCATCTGTTCGAGTGGCACATCTCGTGCTATTGTTGCTTCTTAAATAAGTTCCAATTGGTAGGGCTAAGTTCCAGAGGTAAGACTCGTGGTAGAAATTAGGCGGCAACCCTAGAAACACCACCCACACCGGGACCAAAGAGGGTTCCTTCTCCTTTGAAAAACTAGTCAACCATTTAAAAACACGATAGGGACAGCCATCGATTTCCTAGGCCTCACGAGCAAATGCTTTCTGGAAATCCTCTTCAACGGCAAATCTTAGAAAAACATGTCTCTGGGTTCTCATGGTCGAAACAACCGGTTGGGCACTAAGCCCCCATCGAGTACGAATGAAAACACGGATTACATCTAGGGAGGGACGTTGTCTAAGGAATTTCAAGACTAGAGAATACCTGAAAGGCTGCGCCGAACGCTCCAGCTCCTCCTGCGAAAACCAAACGTACGTTTCTCCGTCCAAGCTTTTTGGGGCACGCACAGGAACCACCACTTCAGGTAGAGGGAGCGGTGTCTGCGCCACCATATCCGCGAAGGATCGTGGCCTAGCGGTTGCCGGCGGGCCCTTGGGGGCCCCTACGGCTGCCATATTCCAAAAGGGGGGGGCCCAAAACCTAGCAGAGAGTGTTTATTTCGCCTAGGGATACAAGGGTCTTTTCTTTCCTGCAAGTCTGTTTACTATGGCCTTGCAATTTACAAGCCAAACATTCCACGAGGTCTATGGTTGTCACAGGCATCCCGTGGAGATTTTTTGATCTTCAGACGATGTTTGAGAACCAAATCTTCTATTTTTATCGGAAGTTGGATGTTCCCTTGTTTGAGTATCAACATTAAGGATGTTGGATTGAAGCCAAGATCTTCAACAGCCACACCAAACCAATCAACTTTTGTGCACAATTTATTCCTACTGTGTCCAAAGCAAAGTTGAAGATCAATCACAGCAATCCATATATAAGTCACATGAACTAATTCAAAAACTATTCCTTTTGGGGCAATTTTCAGGATCAATTGGAAAAAGAGAAGGATAGCATGAGTACCAAACCAACTTGTTCGCTCCATTTTTTGTTCTATTATTTCTAAAATTCTTTTACACACTACGATTATTATCACGTAATGTTTGTTGAGATTTTCATCCGTACGTAGTAATGTAAACTTTCTTAGGAAAACTTTTGCTACAATATCTGCATTATTTACTAATCATTAAGAGGTTAATTGTCTTTTAAATACAAAGGTCCTGATTTTGGGAATATTCCAAGGAGCACTTCAATCTGGTACAGTGGCATCCATGGATTTTCCGCGAAAGATCTTGTACTGCTTTTTGTGGGGCCTTCGAAATTTGAGGTTTGTGAATGTTACTGTTAAGACTTAGAGCTATTTCACAGTAGTTTTTATCATTTCTTGTCATCAACACCATGTTCTATATATGCTTGTGCTTAATTGTCTATATATGCATTCATGTTCTATGTAGAGCCACCTCTCTAGTGGATCGTTGAATCTTGATAGCATATTAGTGGTTTTAAAATCAGAGAAAGTAACCTTGTATATATTAATTGGAACAGTCAAGTCAAAACTACAATTTAGGATACGTTCGGGCAATGGAGAAATGTCCTTTTTATATAGCTGCAAGTTAATTTTCCATGATGCAAATCTTTATAATTAATTTAAGCTTTGCATTGCAAATATTATGATACCATATGTAAGGATCGATGCAAAGAATAATTTTTCCACTGTTGTTTAAATTAACTTTCCCTCGGAGGAATATATAGTACTACTACATACATGTGTACAAATGCAACACAAAGACAGATTGATCTTGTTTATAATATCAATTTGTTCTAGGTCGCTTGCGATTATGATCATTTCGGCTTCCTTATCTTCACCCCTATAGACCATTTTAGATTTTATCTGTTACTTTGATCAGCGTAGTATATTAATTAATTATTTCGATTGTGAATACACCATCTCTTACATTGTATGGTTGTTGCAAATTGGTAGTTCTTTCGGTTCAAACCTTCAAACAAGTCCGCATTTCTGGGAGAACGTCTTCGCAGTTTCAACTTCCATCTCTGGCTTGGTTCTGTTTATGTGCTTCCTTGGACATTTGCAGGTTGGTGATCAACATGCATATTTTTTGAAGCTTCATAGCCCGGATTTATATAATTTATCTGTGTGAATATCAGAGTACTTTTCCGTAAATATATAATTTTTTTTTTAATTTTATAGATCCTTTTTTTATATGATCTGTTGTAATAGTTTCCTCGTTTATTAACTTAACAGTCTGTACGCATTCCATAAAACAGAATAATGATCATCACGTCCTCCGTTTTAGGGGAGAATTTGAATGATAAAACAGAGTATACTCCTTTTCTTTAAAACTGGCGGTGGCTGCGTTTAATCTCAGGAAATAGTGGCAAGAGGATGCCAATGACAGTCGTACTATGTCAACATTACCACGCACCACACACTATATATTTTTTCTTTTTAATTTTTTTTTAAAATATTATAGTTGTATTCTTCTTAATGCATATTTAAGATTGTGGTGAGAAATATTACTTCTAACTTCAGAGCTTATAGCTTATAACTTAAATAATAAGCTTTATACTTCAAAAGTTGTTTACAGTTTGATAAGCATGTATCTAAAATACTTTTTAAAATAACATTAATTTTTTAAAAATATACAGTTATCTGCAGGAGCTTTTCAATAAAAGCTTCAATTTGGCACTTTTTAAAAAAGTAGACTTTCAACTTTTTTAGGTGATTAAAACACTTTTTATAAATTTACTAAACATATCATTTTTTTTTCTTTAAAAGAGCTTTTAAACAGTTAAAAGCACTTTTTAAGCTTTCAAACTCAATCCCAAATAGGCTTTTAAACTTATTGAGTTCTTCTACTCATCATCCATATACCACATATTTGGTAAGAAAAAAAAAGTATGGTATGTAGTGTGTGGGGATGATGAGTATAATTTTTCTATATATATATATATGTAGAATTCTATGCATCATTCACTATTCACTTTCACATCTCACACTTATAACTTTTTATAAGTTGTGAGGATGTTTTTGATAGTGTATGAGGTGTGAGATAATGAATAGTGACTGATGAAAGTAATTTATATATATATAGGGGTGATTGTGTGAGGTGTTGTCTCCTTATATAGGCAGCAGCTTGACTTGGCTCCTTTGTTGCGTATAAGGACTCATATGCTTACTATTGGCTTTTTTTTTTCTTTTTTGGAGAGGTCACATGTCCAAGAGTGACCCCCTCCCCAACTTTATTGAATCATAAAGCCCTCACTTAAGGCGGATGAATACCAAAAATACAAGACATACCAATTAAAACCAAATTCAAAAACAATTAATCAATTCTCAAGTATGGCAACCCACTTCTATCCAACCTAACCCAACCTCTAAACGACATTGGCAGATCCTGCACATTATTCCAACAATTCGTAACTCCTTGTGCTCCTAACTTGGCCAAAAAATCCGTTGGGACATTGACTTCCCTGTGAATGTGGCACAATGAATAATTCATAGAACTTAGAAAATGCAAAACTTCCTCCCAGTAGTCTTCCAAGTACCAGACACCACACCTGCCTTTTTTTATCCAATTCAGCAAGACCATAGAGTCCACTTCAATATCCACATCTTTAAATCCCAATCGTTTACAATGTTTAATACCTTCCAAAACACCTAGCATTTCCGCATAATTATTCGAACCTGGAGGCAACGAAATTGAATACGCCAGGCGAACATTTCCCTCATGATCCCGAATCACCCCTCCTGCTCCTGCACTTCCTGGATTCCCTATACTACAGCCATCTGAGTTCAACTTGTACTTGCCCACAATCGGCTTCAGCCACCTAACTGTTCTGCACCGTCTGGGTCTTGGAACCAATGGTGAAATTTGCAGCTCCCGAAGAATCAACAAGTCTGTCTGGTTTACTATTGGCTTCCACCCCTTAGTTAGGGGTGTATAAATAAATCCGAGACGGTTGGTTCCATAACCGGTTCCTCTATTTTAAGAACCTGTCATAATCGGTCTGGTCTTGGTTTTATGTTTTCTAAGATTAGACCGGACCGAACCTGTCATTTTAAAAATTAAGTGATGCCTCAGATTGAGGCCAGGCTTCCCTTTTATAAGCGAATGGAGCACTGTGACAACAGTTAAATGACTTAGCCAAGATAGCCCAACTAATCATTGATTTAGTGTTAATCCTGATTTAAAACTGAAAGGACTTACAACATCCTCTCAGATTAATATCTTTTACCAAAAATATTATATATAATATTTTTAATATTATATATATTTTATAAATTATAATTATATATGAAATAATGTTATATTATAATTTATAACATAAAATTTTAATCTTAAACATGAACATATATTTGATCATATAATTTATAATGTTTTAAATATAACATATATATTAATTACATTTTATGGCTTAATAAATTCTCAACATATTCATTTTGATAAATAAATTAGTAATACTAATATACATTTGTATATTAATTACAATATTATCACTAACATATAGTAATAGTACTATACCAATAGTATTATTATATACGAATAATATTGGTGTATTACTAATATATATAAGTCTAAGAGATTAGAGATTTAATATAATTAAAAATCAAAAAATCGGATCGAACCATTAAAACCGGAAGTATCGGTTTAGGAGGCCGGGTAACCAGGTTGGTATCGATTTTTGAAAATGCAAAACAAGTATATATCGATTTAGTCCCAAAATTTATCTAAAACTTGGCCCCGTTACATCCCTACCCCTTGTAAAGAAATGATTTGGCTTCTTTAAGACAAATGATAATTTCTCGACAACAGTTAGGGGATCCTTCGAAATCAGATGAAATGACAAATATGTTAATAATAATAATAAAATAATTTACAAATGTTAATAAAATAATTTGAAATATGATATTTTATGAAGTTTTAGAAAATGAGAGAGAAAAAAATTGAATAAAAATATTATAAAGTTAAAATATTATTAGAATATAATTTCTTAATATAATTTTTATTTTAAAATTTGAAAAAGTTGAATTGTGTTTTGCGTTTTGATCGGAAGTTTGGGAAAATTGTAATGATTAGAGGAAAATATTGAAAATTTGAATTTGAAAATTGTATGTTTATGTGGTGTTTAGATATTGAGATGTGATGAGATGAGATGAAACCATCTCAACACCCAAAAATCCCCTTAATGCGTTGAACTTGTTTTGCAACAGATGTATATGCAGTGGGAGGCATCTAGGCAGTAGGAGGAAGCTAAGCAATTTGAGGAATATGGGCAGTGGCGGCAATATGAGATGAAAGCCAAAAATGGGAAAATACTTGAGTGGATAGGCAGAAACCCACGGCTTAAAGAAATAGGAAAGCAGATCATATCCCAGGTAAACCGAATGCTTGCAGAAAATAAAGATATAATAATAAATAATTCCTTTCTTCTTTCAGCGAAAGAGAGTGAGTCCCCCCTTTTTTGTACTTCCTTTCGGATATAAAGAACGAAAAAATAGTACAATTGAAAATTAAAATAGTTTTTCTCTGTAAGAAATGCGATAAATATGAAATGAGATCTTGAAAATAGTATTAGCAAGTATACAAATGTATAGGTAATTAACACGATCCGAGTTCTAAATTAATGGAATTAATATTAAGGTGCATTAATGGTCTAGTTAGAACGTAATTTAATTTTATGAATAATTACAAGTTGTTTTAATCCTCGACACTTATTAGGTGCCACTTCTTCAAAATGAGAGTGAAGATGTGCTGAAATTGATTAGCAGAAACTTTCTCAAGCAAGTGCACTACAATGAGAACAGTTACATTGCTCGGGAGGGAGAACCACTTGATGCGTTGCTCTTCATCACGCAAGGCATCGTATGGACCTATACAACTAGCCCTGATAATCGTCAAACTGGGTTTATTACAACCGATGACTTCTATGGAGTTGAACTGCTAGAATGGATGTTCAAGTCCCCCTCTTTGCGGGACCCATCCAACCATCCCTTCTCGACCAGGACTCTGAGATGCCATACAAAAGTCGAAGGTTTCGCTCTTACTGCCCGCAACATGCATAATATGCTATGTAAATACTGGAGGAAGTTGAGCATGTTCAAAAAGAGCACCGACTCCAATTTGGAGCAGCTGCAAAGTACTCTCGCCGCTTCAAACGTTCAGGCAGCGTTTCGCCGCTTTCTCTACGGTTGTCAAATGAAACTTGATGATCAGTCTGACCAGAAGAAGGCTAAGAAGGCCGCAAGCAAGTCGCCGAAGTTAGGTAACACTACTTAATTAAGCATCGACATATATATACTTACTACTCATGCCGTTGGTGCTTTAGTACGTACGGTGTTATGCTCGCTACTGTAAAAGTTCAGACTGCTTAAAATCCAGTTCTCTGTGGATGTCGAACGACGACGGGTTGTTTAAGAGAGAAGCCTTCGAATTAATTATGCTGTAGATTGAATTGAATAATACATATTCCACTGGGTTTTGGACGGATTCGAATTGCTAGTCGTTTTCAGTGAATGGTTAGATCAGTAGATCAAAAATAAATGTTTGTCAGGTAATAAAATTATAAAAGCTCTGATAATTCACCTCGGTTCGGGTAGCTAGCTGGGTTGTGCTGATTTAGCTTGTCTTGGCAAAAAGAATGGCTGCTTCCAATTGCTGCACCTTTACGTGATCCCTTCTTCTCTTACTGCCACATCTTAGAACACACAGCATGTATGTCTCTGCTGCAGCCAGGGGGCTACCCATTCTGGCTGCCTTTTGCTCTACTATTTTCCTAAATTTGAAAACTTTTGGTTAATGGTTGCGGCGTTCTTAGAAGGGTGTAGAGAGAACCATTTCTCGTATTTAGCACATTAAGGCTTCGTTTGGTTGCTGAACTCAACGAGTTCAGCTGAGTTCAGTCTAATTCTAAACTGAGTCTAATATCTAAACATTCAACTCTCAAATTACTAAACTCATTTCAACTCAAAACCTTCTTACACATGGGACCCACAACCTTTTTCAACTTAAAACATCTTTATACGTGAGACCCACAATCTTTTTCAATTTCTCATAAAAGTACTCAACTCATCTTAACATCCAAACACATTTTAAACTCATCTTAGTGGACCCCACCAAACTCATTCAACAATCTCAACTCACTACTATTCATAAAAAACTCAACTCAACTCAACTCAATTCAACATCCAAACCCAGTCTAATTACTCATTTTTGGGAAAAAAAAAAAAAGAAGCCAAAAGACAAAAATACTATACACTAGGTAAATGGGGAGGCTTAATACAAAATGTATTTTAACTCATCTCATATCATATTATCTAATTATTATGTTGGTGAAAATACACAATAATAAAATAAAAATAAAAATCGAATTAAAATCAAGACAAAATTAGTTTGGACAGAGGCATGAAAGTCTTGGTCTCTTTAAGGAGATTTAAACCCTCTGAGGTATATAAAGTTTCCAAATTAACTGGTATAACAAAACTCCTCTTGACTTGACTCCTCAAGATACAACAGTCCAACTGATCGTCGTATAACTAGAACCAATTCTATACAAGTGGTTGAGTCCAAAACTCCACTAGTAAAACACCTCTCTTTTATCTAGAAAATTCTCAAAAAAATCTACACTCTTTGCCTTTATTTTTTGTTGTTAAAAAAAATACACACTACTTTTGTAAGGAAAAGAAAGAGCGTCACTCTTGAATGAACCACTAACTATGGACGTCAACCTCAATTCAATTTAAATAAAAAAAAAAACTCAAACGAAAGGTAGACGTTATACAAGAGATTCGGAAATTGGGAAATAAAAAGAATAAAGACACACCCAAATTAATATAAAAAAAGGGCTTTCAGGAGCGAGAACCATTAACACATGCTGGTAAGAAATTTAGTGACAAGATTAAAGCGAAAAATATTCGAACAGCTTGGTTGAAAAACGGAGATGATAATGAGCACTTAAAATTGAGCAACGTTCAGCCACTGAAAAAATATTGAGCAAATAAAACATTAAATACAACCAATTTAAAGAGATAAACGTTAACCCAGTTAATGAAAAACTAATGATAAAAAACAACCTTCAAGCCCACAATGGTCAAGCATAATTTTTCTTTAAAATAAATCGCAACTTATAACTCTGTAACGTACAGTAACGCTTGAACCATTAAAACTATTGATTATCCCATTAATAGAGCATTGGCTAGGCCATTGTCAAGCTTAAATTTTAGTTAGAACTTTAAGTTTTGGCTATAGTCAAAAGTTTTCGTCCCAAAAAACTGTTCGAATGAAATATCTTCTATTCGAACAGTCGGGTATTTGTTCAAACTCTATCTAAATTTGATTCAAATGGATGAAGTGTTCAAACAGTTTATTTCTGTTTGAACAATTTATTTATGTTTGAACAGATATATTTTTGTTCGAACAAAATTAATCTGATCGAACACGACTTATACACGTTCGAATGGGTGGTTCAATGTTTTTGTTCGAACGGTGTATATTACATTCGAATGATGACAAATGTGTTCGAACAAGTTATTAATTGTTCGAATGTTCAAACATAGTCTATTCGAACGGAAAATTTATATATTCGAACAGAATTGACAATTCTGAAGTCATTCGAATGGTTTTAATTATTAGTTCGAATAGAAGCTAAAATGCGTTCGAATGTTAATAAATTGTAAATTGCCGTTCGAACTGGGTATTTTACGTTTGAACGGTACTCATGATACAATAAACTCTTACACTACAACAGAAAAGGCTTTTTCCAGCGTTATTTTTAGTTGCTAAAGCCCTATAAAATCGCCCTGAATACTTATTACCGTCGCAATTTCGTTCGACACACGTTCGACGGAATAGTTTGCTTTTTTTTGGAAGTAATCGGCGAAATTGAATGTTGGACGCCAAAAGGTACCCTTTTCCGGCGATTTTTAGGCGCCAGAAATACAGCCATTATCGCCGCAATTGCCTGCCCAGATCGCAGTGGAGATAGTTGGAAAAAGCTATTTGCGACGGATATTTCCTTCGCATTACGTGTGCTACTTCGCCGCTAATAGACGTAGCTTTTTCCGTCTAAGCCCAAAATCGCCGCACAGTAGAACTCCCCAGTGAATTTATATCGCTGCAAATTCCAATATTTCGCCGCTAATAAGGTTTCTCATCACGAACTAATCGCCGCAAATGCTGCTCCCGTTTTAATTTGCCTTTCCGGGCGGTTGGTTATCGCCGAAATATGTATGTAGTGACGATTTTTTTATCGACGCAACAGGACTTCACACGCATGAATAGAAATTGCGGCACTAATAATATCGCCGCAATAGCTGTTTTCCGAGCGATATAAGATTCAACGCATTTGGTTTGCCCAGCATTTTCGTCTGGCAGTGTTTCGACGCAATAGATAATATTTCCAGCGATATTTGCTTGTTTTGACGGTAAAATGGCATACGATGAATTGATATTTGCGTCTAAAACTATTCGCTGCAATCGATTTATGTCCATTTAATAAAATGTCATTTTTTCTTGGTGCATCTGCGAAGCACATGCATAGGTACTCATGCTTATTTAAATCTGCATTTTCTGTGCACAACTATAGATTGCAAAATTAATACTCATGCTTATTTAAATAAGCATGATGAGATGCATAAAATCTGTGGATTGGAAACAATTACTAGTAAGTAATTCTAATTGTTGGAGAACATAATAGGAACCAATACCCCATATTACAGTTGGGAAACATATGGATTTTGGTAGTTAAACAAATTCTGTATTCAAATTCTGTCATACACAAGTACCTCCCATTACAACCCAATCTTCATCAAGTATAAATAGAATACATTTCATCAAGTATATGGCTATATATGCACACCCATGCTGTATATATATATATATATCTCATCTCAACACCAACCTGTAGTCTACAAATAATTAAGTACCATCATCGATCTGCATGCTATAACAGATAAGTGGAAATTCATTCATCATGTAAATAAACCACTGTTTGGGTGCCCCCCAAGTCACTTACATCATCAGCTCATTTTTACTTCCTAAGACACCATATACATCTGTGCAAGCAGTGGCTAATTAAACATGTACAAAGATGTTTACATTGAGCAATTAGATATATATGTTACCCTATTTCAGTCTTACACAGGACTCAATGAACTGCAGCTATCTCTTTCAGTTAAAAGATGCCCTTCGCAGCAACACCTGCTACTCCCTAGCAAAACCCACTGTCCAGCAAAATCCAGCATATATAGTACTTTGCCCAACATTTACCCAACATGGGACTGGCATGCTTCTTGTAAAAACCCTGCAAACAGATCAGCAAATTGTTAAGAAATTACATAAAGTTTTGTCTGTTCCTCTGTGAGGCATCGATCCACTCGTCACAGTGTGGATCATCAAGATTAGAACTGAGGCATGCATTAGTACATCAAATTTCATATAACTATATACGAAGATAGCTTTCTAACAAGTGGCTTTTTAATATGGTTGTTGACTTTATTTTTTTTTAACTAGTGTTTATGCTTATTTATAGATTATATCCTACTCAGTCCCATTATTTTGCCAACTCTAAATCACTACTGCTGCTGCAATTTAGTTGAGCTAGAGTCATCCTTCTTTCTAATTCTTGTTAAACTTTTCATAACAAGAATTGTTTTAAATTGGCTATATATATATACTGTAACCTTATGAACTGGTCTTTATGAACTGGTCAGTCATGCATAATCATTTTAAGACAAATCCAAGCACCATTGCTAACTTTAGTGTATGAATATGACCCCAAGAGTAGGCAAAGCCTAAGTCTCAGACATTATACGTATTTATACAATTTTCTACAATAGGCTGCATGTATTTGCTATAGATGACAAATGCATCATCTACTGTTTTTCCAGGCAATATCTGCTCCAGAAACTTGCATGTTAAAGACAAGTTTGTATCAAAACAGCCCAAGCATGACCATAGGTACATATATAAAAGTCCTCTGGCAGAGTAGTTACTGTCACAAATCTAAATATATCACATGCAGGATTTTCCATTATACAACACAGTACTAGAACGTTTAAAAATACCCATACAAACTGTACAACCAGTGTGAACTAGCCAACCATCCCAAACAAACCATGATGATCAGACATCAAAATCTCTAATGATACAACTTTTGCATTCCACTTGAATGTATTAGCTTTTGAGGGATGTATATTTGCAGCTAATATGCCACCAACCATAACACATGAACAGTTTTAAAGTTTAACCAACCATTTGATGTAGTAAGGAAGAGATTTGAAATCTAATCAAAATGGAAACTCATATATATATAACAATTCTATATCAGGCAAGCAGTTATATCTTATAATTTTATCCCCTGCTCTATATATATTCCAGACTAGCTATCACCAGCCCATAAAAGTGACCTGGAACTAAGGGAATAATTATTACCTTTAAGTGCTGACCATCGCAGAATACCAATTTTCCTTAAGCCTTGCCTCCCACGTCAAGATTGTTACCGTCGTTATATCTAAATAATATCAATTCTGACCTAGCGTAGTACCTGTATAACAACATTATCATGTGAAGGTGCATCCCTCCTGTCACAATAAATATGTGCAAAAAAAGTTGTGAATCAATTTCTTGTATTTACCTCGTTACCAATATACCACATGGTGTTGCCCCTCCCCCCCTCTATATTTGCAAAAAATCCACAGATTCCTACTATAGGCAACTGATTTCTGCTATCTTTCTAGCACATGATTAATATCTCAAAAGCCACTAATTCTTCAAAAGATAGCTACCAAAAAACACATTTAGTTATCAGACCCGTATATATCCTAACTGCCCATCAACCAAAAAGCTACCAAAATGCACCCAAAATACTCAAAAAACCCATCTTTTATCAATGCTAAACTGTAACCAGCTCACTGAGTCTCCCTGCGAGACTCAATGGTGTCAGGGAAATTGGCAAAAAAACTCCTCAACAACTTGTCAGTCTCATTCTGTCTTTCCACCATTCTATCCATGTTTGCCGTTATCTCGTCTAGTTTAGTTTTGTACATCTCTGCTTCCTTCTTATGTTTGGCCACCAGAGCTAAGTAATTCCTCTCCCGTTCACGATCACGGACTCTTGTAGGCTCAGGGATCACCATCTCTCCAAGGCCTCGTGCATACCCTGGTCTAGTTCCCAGTACTTCCCTGAAAACCGTCACTGCAGCCTCCTCAGTACGTTCAAGAGGTTCTAATTCAGCCATCTTCCCCACCATGGATTTCTGCACGTGGACATATACAATGGATTTTGCTTTAATGAGTGTGTTGTCTAGACAGTTATCACTTTATATACAAACTAATAGGACCATCAACAAGTGCAGTAGTAGTGGCTGAATTTGATTTTTTCATGACTCACATGGATTTCTTCAGTGGCAGGCGTCACAAATTTATCCATCTTCTTAGACCAATGAACTTCCTTGTAAAAGTCCACCAAATTTGCTTGTTCAGCCCTCTACATGTTAGTGTGGGACATGTATCAATCAGCTTATAAATATTGTCTACGAGGTAAATGCCTTCCACTCTAAAATTAATTTAATCTAACCATTTTTTACTTGTTCAAGCCAATTTTAATGAGGGATTTTTTTAAGGATCGCATAATACCATATGGTTTATCAAAAGTAGAATATTACCTTTTCCTCTAGGATCCTTACAAATGATTTACGCCCAGCAGTGTGATTGGTATTAAGCTTCTTTCGGTTCTTGGAATTTTGGTTGGAAATTTTCTGCCAATAACAACCACGCATGCAGTGCATATCAATTGTAAAACTAATTTGGTGTTGACTTAATCGTATTTAGTCTAAAAGCAAGACAATGAACATTAACCTTGAAGGCGTCAGATCCCCATCTGTCACATAGCTTTACCCATACACTTTCATCCACCAAACTAGTCCCCTTCGCCAACGCTTCTTCATGGCTGCCA
>QEOT01003445.1:135313-160839 GCA_003123785.1 Pterocarya stenoptera | reverse complement strand
CTTAGCACAAACTTGTTAGCTTCTTTATGAGATTACCATACAGATTTTAATGAAGTGGGAGAATCTTAAATTTATCAAACCATCTCTGTTTTTGTTTTGTAACTTTAAATTAACTCCTTTTTGCTAAGAAGTCTAGATACTAAACACAGAGTGATTCTTATTCAGTTTGATGCTGGACAGATGCTAAATACTGCCAAACCCTAGAGAAATTTCTGGGTAGACAATAGCCAGAAAAGAGTTCTCTTACCTACTCCTACACCATGCTTGAATTATAAAAATACTAGGAAAATTTTCTTTGTATGCTAAACTTGTAGTAAACTCATTTTATTTGGTTAGAGGTAATTATATCCCAATCAGTCTTCTTTGAGTGGTAGTTTTTCTTCCTTGCATAACTATAAAGCTGGGGCCTGCATTTTGACTAGAGCTTATTGTGATTTCAAGATCTTACTGTCAGACCTCCGGGTTAAAAAGTGTGTTTCGGGTTTTAACAACGATTACCCACGGATCTTTGGGTTAGACGATCTCAATAAATGACTCTTTTGTCGTTAAATTTTTCTTTACAGCCCTCCTGCAATTGAGAGGTTGTCAAGTGGCCTGTTTCAAGAGGTGATTGTTACAAACACGATCCCAGTTGTAGAAAAGAACTACTTCCCCCAGTTGACTGTTCTTTCAGTGGCAAACCTGCTGGGTGAAACTATTTGGCGTGTTCATGATGATTGTTCAGTGAGTAGCATTTTCCAATGAAATCATATTGGAAAAGTTGAAGCCGTCAATTAGGTTAGCTGGTAAAGTCAATTGAAGCAGTACCAGAGACCCATATCAAGTCCTGCATTCACCAAGAATGAGAAGGATTTAAGGAATAGAGAAGGTTAGCTCTTTATTTAATGGCCCATAAGCCCTGTGAATTTATGGCCGAAGAGGGGAAAAAAAAAAGGAAAAGAAAATTGATTTAAAGAGTCAAATGTCAGCCTTTCATTCAATCTGCCATTCATGGCTATTTTCTGTTGTTTTCTACATTTTTTGGGGCAATTTTTCTTCCAATACACGCCCTTTTTGGTTCATGTTCCTTCCACTTTCCTTTAGAGCTGGTTGCCTGCTTCTTCAAACTGGTTTGTTCGCTCAAATGTGGACTTGGCTCGGATTAAGATTTCTTAAAAAAATTTCATCAAAACATACTTTACAATTTAGAGAGATATGAATATACATGCAGCATTTAATGGCGTGAGGTTTATGGGCTGTTTATCTTTATCTCATTGAATTGTAGGAAAATTGAAACCCNTCAAACTGGTTTGTTCGCTCAAATGTGGACTTGGCTCGGATTAAGATTTCTTAAAAAAATTTCATCAAAACATACTTTACAATTTAGAGAGATATGAATATACATGCAGCATTTAATGGCGTGAGGTTTATGGGCTGTTTATCTTTATCTCATTGAATTGTAGGAAAATTGAAACCCAAGGGGTTGACCCAAGTGGTGAAAGCCTTTGTATAGGAGTATCACTCCCTCAAGGTCCAATGTTCAACACTTGGTGTAAACAATTCTTAGGGGTCATATTTTCTGGTAAAAAGTTAACGATTTAACCAGTTCTGTATAGGCAAACTTCTAAGAATTCGGTACATAGGATTGGGGTTTACTCTGCATGGATGAGTCCGAAATGTCTTATCTTGAAGAGATTACCTGGTATAATAATAATAAAAAAATATATCAAAAAAATGTGGATAAAAAATTGAACGATCCAATTTGTTACATTCTAAGGAAGATAATATATATTTGTTGTAGTAATAACAATGATAATGTAAATTGTCTTTATTCATAGGTTCATTAGGCTGCTAAAGCGATCGATCAATTTTTGCATTGGATCTTCATGCCATTCGTCCATAATAAGGATCAAGACAACATTTTAACCTACACCCTAAAATCTTGGCAAAATCATCGTTCGATGCAAGATTTTCTCTGAAATTAATTTTAATGATAATCAAATATACTATACAAGTTGAGGCTTGTTCTAATTGTCTAATTGAAATGAATAATCTAATATTAAAAATAATATTAAAAAAAAAAAAGACAAACACAATATTAAAGGTTAATAACGCCACAATATTAAATGCTACAGTTATATTTAAGAACAATAAAAGTAAGATAGGAGTATGGTATGCAATATATATAAAGAGTTTTACAACATTTATAATTATCCTATCAAAATTTTAAGACAATATTAAATATTTAACAAATATTATAAATTCGATTGATACATTTATTTCTTTCCCATTTTAGATTGACACAAAAATCTTTACGATCTTAATTCCATTGAAATTGATGCACACAGTTAAATTGAAATTATTTATAGACATTGCTATGATGACTCCGTATGTGTATTCCAAACATGTCTTCTAGTGCAATTTGACTTTTCTTTTATTATTATTATTATTATTTTCAAATAATTTTAAACATTCTTAATTATTGAGAATTTTTTTTTACAAATTTACTAATAATCACTTTTTAACCATTAAAAATAAAAAATAAAATAAAATACACATGAGAAACATTTGGAGTCACCCAATCATTTTCCATTATTTATTTATTTGTTCAACAAATCGAACCCGACCCGATTCGCCCATAACTGGTCCCTTTGCAGACTAGGGTTTCAGTTGTCCGTGCCTATAAATACCCTCTTCGACGCACATCTTTCTCATTCCGCCTCGCGCAACATACTTCCCTTCTCTCTCTCTCTCTCTCTCTCGTTTTCTTTTTCTTTGAAAGGTGAAGCTGTGATGAAGATATATCTGTGTACCGGAGGCGGTTTCTAACGATTCCGTCGTTGACGGCAACACAACCCTCTAAGAAGTTCTGAGCTTTCCCTTTCACAGTTATATCGTGCTCCCGTTTTCTTCTTCTTACTTTTTTTAAAGCTGAAATCATTTGTCTATTGTGGAAATGGTTATGGTGGTGGGGTGAATTGGCGAGGTGATGATAGAAATTCAGACCAAGTCTGTCAATCCGCTGAACTATAGTGTGACGACTCCATGAATCCCGACAGGTTCTGATCGCTATTTTATGTCGCCACCGATTTGAATTTCTAGGGCACGGTTGTAGGTCTTAGCCATACAGTCATACCCAAGTCCTTTCTAACCCAGTGAAACTAGGGTCCTATTGTGATGCTTTTTGTTTCTCTTTTTAATTGAAGTGCTGTCTGTTTTTGCTGTGTTCAGAGTTTGGTTGGGCAAGTGATGAATCTCATTGTAATTTAATGGGTAATTTGCGTCTGAGATCTTTCATTGATGCTTTATCACCTTGGAGAACTGATGCCCTCTTTTATTTTGGGTGAGATGCACTTCAAATCTAATATAAAACTTGTTCATCAGTTGCACAGAGGCACACGGCCTACGTAGTCTGCTTAGTGTGCCTAACCCTCTTATTTTGCAACTATATTGCGTGAATTTTGAGGGGTATGTCACTGAGCAAGATTTGAAAGTCTTGACGGTATATGCAACTGAGTAAGTTCTGGATTTTCACCTTTTTTTGATTGATCTGTTCAACAATTACTATTTGTTAGCTACTTTTGATGTCTAATGATGTTAGTGTACTTGTGCTGCTGAGTGTTGTGGAAATGATGATATACTTTACTGGCATGCTTAGTTAAAGGAGTTGCTAGAAACAATATTGCTCAAATAATTGAATCCTCATCACTCTACTCTCTTTGAATGTCTTTATCAACAGCATATGATAGATAACTTAAGATCGTTGTAACAGGTTTTAAAGGCTTGAATGCCTTTACAATCAGCTATGATGACTTATGAGATTGTTATAGCATGGTGGTAAAGACATCTGTGGGTTGAGTGTGATTTGGATTCATTTATTTTGTAGTGAATTGTTTTGTCACCGTTTGAATATGTTGGTTGGTTGGTTGGTTGGTTGGTAGGTATCGACCTGAAGATCACCTGAAATTCTGCATTGTGGCAGGCTGGCAGCCGAATTGCATGGGTCGTGTGTGAGGAATTGACGGTGCGTAGATAGTGATTTTCTGTGCTATTAATGTTTTGTTCATCAATTTGGTGGGGCACATGACGAATATAAGTGTTGTAATGGGTAATTTGCGTCTGAGATTTACAGTGATGCCATTTCATCTTAAAGACTGATGCCCCCCATCTTTACGTCTTTAAATTTTTTAATCTGATGGTATTGTTGGTTTTCGTTCAGATGATCGAGCAACGGCTCTATTCGTTTTATTTTTGGGAAATGATGCATCCACCAAAAAATGCATCTCGATAAAATCTATCGAGATCTAATTTTTAACTTAATCTTTTTTTAATTAATTATTAAGAAAGTGTTTTAAATGTTTTTTTTAAAATTTATTTTAAATATTAAAAAGATTTAAAAAATGTTTAAAAAAACAAAAAATAAAATTATTGTATTTTACATTTCTCACCACCTCTTGGTGGCTCTACCAGTTCTTTTGAGTAATTTCTTTTCGGAAATGCCACTGCTACATCCATGATGAGTCGATTTCGACAAAAAGTTATCGAAATTTATTTTGTTGTGTTAAAACGTTTTTTTAAATTTCTTAAATAATTTAAAAAAAAAAATTAAACTCATTAAAAATACTTAATAATTAATTAAAAAAATTACAATTGATGATTATTTTTAAGATCTATTTTTGGTGGGAATATCATTTTTCTTTGAGAAATGGCATTGTTGTAACAGATTATTGTCTGCATGCCGTGTTTCGGAGTTTATAAAAAAATAAAAACATATATAAAAGAGTATTACTGTTTGGATTGAGAGATGTGATAATTGAGATAATTTGTTAATAGTAATAACATTCGTGAGTTGAAGTGGTTTTTACAAATTGTAAGTTTGGATTGTAATTGAGATGAGATTGTTATTGGAGAGGACTGATAAAAATAATAGAAATGATCTCAAAAGTGGGATAAAACAGTGTTTGGATTAGATTGATTGAGATCCGCGCTCGGTCTTGTCTCTTTTATAATTTTGAATGCAGGTTTTTTGATATTTTTAGTAAGTCACAAGTTAACAAGTGGTGACCACTCAGATGTGCAGCAGCCCTGCCTGCCTCGCCCTTGCTGCCTTGCATGGTGGGATGGGTAATCTCAACTGTCCATGCATGGTTGGGATGGTCTGGTCTAGGCGTGCTATTTGCATGGTCTAGGGTGGGGGAACTCCCTCTTCGCCCCCTACTTTGGCACGGTTGGTGGGGTTGAAATCGCTCCTTATCCCACCCCTCGCTCAATCCAGTGATTCATTGGATTTATAAATTTTTTTTGAGTCAATTTTTTTTAGATCTAAATTATAATATAATATAATTATAAATTTTATTAAAAAAATAGATAAACTAATTGGAGTTGTATATTGGTTTGTCTTGATCTTTTAGGTCAACTTTTATATAGAGGTTAAAACAATTCAATAGTTAT
Source organism: Pterocarya stenoptera (assembly GCA_003123785.1). Classification (NCBI taxonomy): domain Eukaryota; kingdom Viridiplantae; phylum Streptophyta; class Magnoliopsida; order Fagales; family Juglandaceae; genus Pterocarya; species Pterocarya stenoptera. The sequence goes on along the minus strand of QEOT01003445.1, from coordinate 155,409 downwards.
TTTTAAGTAATGTGAAACTTAACAGTAAGTCCCACATTGCTTAACAATGACTATTGTATTGCCTTGACGTTTTATGTAAAGGTTGGTTTAAAATGTCAAGGTAATCCATTATATAAATTATTTTTTATTATAAAATATAGGGTGAGAAGTGTTGTGCGGGGTGGGGGGTCCTTTTGGGGTTAGCCTGCCCCCTGCTCTTGTTAGCAAGATAGGGGTTGGGGCCTTTGCATGAGTGATGCGGGGTAGTTCGCTGGCCCATGCGGTGGCGGGGCAGACGGGGGCTGGGTAGCGGGGGTTGGACCGCTACCCACCCTTAATTTAGTCGAAGTGGCACCCCACATATTTATATATTTTATAGGATAATATTAGATTGATTATTAAATGTGTATTGACATTTTTAACAACTAAGAAAAAAATATAAATTCACTAATAGTTATTATTTTTAATCATTAAGAAAAAATAAAAATATATGAGTTCGTACATTGATAGACATATTTGTTAATCATTAATCATATTATCATTTTTCTTTATAATATATATTTATAAATATTTGTTATTAATTTTATTATATATAAATATAATAATATGTAGTAAGTATAATTTTTACTTAATATTTTGTATAAGTTGTAATGTAGTTAGTGTGATTCTTTTATAGGTACTCAAAGCACTACAAGTCTCACGCTTAATCAGTGTGAGACTCTTATATTATCTTGACATATGACAATACATGAGTTTAACATTGTTAAAAAATCAATCTTCTTTTTTTCGCATATGAAAATGGAGTATTATTTATTTTTAAAGTTTTTAAACAAAATTATATTCTCTTACATAAAAAGAACATCAATCACTTTTCAAAATTTTCAAACAAAACAAAATATGAAAGATGATAATCAATCATCTTTCAGATCATTTTCTAAATTTTGTTTGAAAATTTTGAAAAGTGATTGAAGTTTTTTTTAACATGTAAAAGAAAGATAATTGTGTTTGAAAATCTTGAATAATAAATAATGCTCTCTTTGTCGTATTCCAAAAGTAGAAGATAATGTTTGATTTGAAAATTTTGAACAATGTCTATTGTATAATGTTTAATGCCTAAATTTGTTATCAGTCCCTTTAACCAAATGACTTCTTTTACAACTTCTCTCATAGTCATGTATTCATCCTTTGTGGATGATATTGCAATTGTGAACACATCTTGTTGTCAATCAGCATTTGTCAAGAGCACCGGCATATATCAACCAACTAACTAAACTGATGGCCTGGGAGATGTCAAGTCGTGTACACACAATATAGCATACATTTCGTTTCCAATAACACTTGCATATGAGACATTTTTCATATAGTTATTTTCCTCATCACTATTAGGAGCCTGCAATGAACTAAGCTTGAAATATAGGGTCATTGGAGTACTTACTGGCTTTGTCTTCGAGTCTATGTTGAAACGTTGTAGTACTCTCATCAGATAGTGCTTATGAGTAAAATGAACTATGCATTCACCATATCTCTATTAATTTCCATCCTCAATATTCTTCATGCTTATTTTAGATCTTTCATTCCAAACTCTTCTTTTAGATATTTCATTCCAAACTCCTGACTTAGCTGAGCTTTCAAATGATTTTATCTCTATCTTGCTTTTAGATGCAATCATATCATCTACATATAAAAGTAAATATATGAAAGATCCATCTGCAAGTTGTCTGAAATACGCAGTGATTGAATTGACAACGAGTGTATTTCAAGTCAATTATGAAAGCAGTCGAAACGTTTGTACCATTGCCGAGGTGACTGTTTCAAACTATATAGAGATAAACTCATTTATTTTACCATCTTCTTTAAATCCTTCTGGTTGAGATATATGAATCTCCTCTTCCAGATCACCATGTAAGAAATTTGTCTTCACTTCAAACTCAGTTACTCAAGATCATATTGTGCAATCAAAGTTAATAATATCCGAATGGATGAATGTTTCACAACAGGAGAGAATACTTTACTATAGTCAATTCTCTCTATCTGAGCATAGCCCTTGGCTACTGATTTAGCTTGAATCGCACCCCATTTTTAGCAACTTGATCATCTTTCTGATTGAAAACTCACTTACAACCAATTGACTTCTTTCATTGTGGAAGTGGCACAAACTCCCATGTCTATTCTTATGAAGAAACTACATCTCCTTGCTCATTGCCCTTTTCCATTCAACCTGTTCACTGGACTGTATGACTTCTTTGTTAGTGGTTGGGATCTAATCCCCTTCAGCTGGAAGTGCATAAGTCACATAGTCTGTATAACGTGCTGGTAAACGTTTCTATTTTCTCTGCCCGTTTGTTGCAATTGATTCAGGTTAGCTTGGAGATATCGTGATTGGACAATTAACCTCAAGTTGTCCTCGCTCTCCATTAGTGACTCTTGAATCTTTTAAGGTACTAAACTTCACTTTCTGCGAATCACAATGTGCTTTGCTATCATGGCTGCCTTCATGGGAGTCTTTATGCTCATGTGACTTGAGCATTTCAGACTCATTGAATGTAACATATCTATTGATGATTACCTTCTTTGACTTTATGCACCAAATTTTGTACCCCTTTTTACACCAGTGCTAAAGCCTAAGATCAAGGATCAAGCTTACTTTCTTGAGCATGATAATAAGTAGGACATTCAAAAATATGTAATGAGTTATAATAGTAGCATGAGTACATTTTCACATTTCAATAGTTGTCTTCCCGACATTGGCAGTTGCGGGTAATCGGTTGATGAGATGGCATGCATATGTTACAGCTTCAGTCCAAAATTGTTTACTAAATCCAGCGTTCAGTAATATACACCATATTTTATCCAGCAAAGTATGGTTCATCAGTTTTGCCACACCGTTTTGTTGCGGTGTTCCTCGTACAGTGAAGTGTCTAACACTTCTCTCTTTCTGGCATACTTCTATGAAGGGGTCTAGAGTATACTCACCTGCAGGTTTGAGTCTGGATCGTTTTCTTCCAATCAAAGAAGATCTTTAATACTCCATTTTTATGCTTTATCATGTAGAACAACAACCCACAAACAACGAGAATAATCATCAACAACAGTTACAAACTAGTGACTCCCAAAAATGTAATTTTGGTAGGTCCCAAACATTGAAGTGCACATAGTCAAGTATCTCTAGTGTATGATGGATTGCGGTTTCAAACTTAATTCCCTCTACATTTGTACATCTCTTATATTATATTGACCTCTTATAAAAAAGTTACACTAGGCTACACTATAATTTATATAAAATATGCATTAGTAAATTTAAAAATTATGTTATTAGTTTTTAAATTATAATATTTACAAATTTAAATTTACAGTTTAAGTTTAAAAATGTGCCTTTAATCCCTTTTAATTATAAGAATAATTTTTGAGTCTATTAGACCGTATCACTATTGAAGTGAGCGGTGGACAGTGTAGGACGGATGGGGAGTTTGCCATGCCTCCTGACATCGGGGACCCTATCCCGACATTTCGGGAGCAAGATTTGGGTAGTACTCCTAGTGAGCTCACGTCAACGGAATAAAATAAGTGATATGAGTGGGATTATATAGGAGTAATTCTCTTAATTGTTAGGGTCTTGCAGGGGTCGAAGATGTGCCTCAATGAAATGTACCTTCATTGGTTTGTTTTTTATTTAAAATATTAAAAATAATAGATGAAATATATTATTGGTGTATTTTATCGGTGCGCGTCGTTGGTTGACCATTGCATCTTACTAAGTTTTATGTTTTTTCTTTCGTAGCTAGTGCACTTACCTCCCACTTTTCTTTTTGGTACAAAAGTGTGGGTTTTTTTTAAAAAAATATTATAAAAAACACACTTTTGCACCGGAGACGTCGCACTTTGGGAGATCAATTAATATTTTCCTTTTTTTTATCCTTTCTTGTCTAAGATGGAAATGCTAATTATTTCCCAAAATGAGCGATACTGATTAAATTGAGCAATTTTATTCTCTCTTTTTGAGAAATCAAGCCAAGATTTCTGATCCATATTTTTCGTAACTCAGCTTTGGATTTTGTTTAAAAATCTATTTAGAACTTTTATTTGTAGGAAAATATTTTCTTTTTAAAGAAAAATTATGCTTTCATTACATCTCAAACGAAAAAAGATATACAAGGAGGAAAGTTTTCCAGATCAATCAGCACATCATTAACCCTTAAAGTATTTTTAGCCAAAGCATGAGCTACATTGTTGGCACCTGGAAAATATTGAATAAACCAGCTATCCACCATGGAAAGGAATTTCCTTATATCCTCAATCATCATTCAAGTGCTGCTCCACCTGTCCTCAGATGCTTGAATTGCATTAACAACTTGCAATGAGTCTCCTCTCAAAATGATCTTTAATTTCAGTTTCAAGGAGAGTGGCAACTTATAAAGCACTAATAGATTCTGTAAGGAAAACATTTGGGTATAGGGATCTTCTCATTCTAAGAGTAGCCACCACCCTACCTTCCCAATTACGAGCAACAACTCTTATGCCAATCACACATTTTGTCATGTCAAGAGCTCATGCCACTTGAGTTTCATAAAACTTTCTGGAGGAGGTTGTCGATGTTGATCAACGTGGGAGGTATTAACATTTCCAATAATGCCTATTGCTTTGTCTAACTGCTTATAGTCCTCAATAGCTTGGTTTGCTTTGTTCACCAGAATGTATGGATGGAAAAAAGAGTCTTAAAAAATAAAAGAATTTCTTCTCTTCCATATTTTGTGAGCCACTGTTGCAAATTTTACAATTTCATCCCTTGTCAAGAAACAAAAGATCTTTTTGACTACTCCCAAGAATGAGTCATATTCTAGCCTGCACTTTTGTATCTTCCTCGAGCAAAGTCCTCATACAACTTGTGTTGAACAACAACCCCAAATGGCATGTTTCACACTTTATTCATTATGAAGACATATTGGACATTTTGGATTTAACTATATTCCTAGTTCTAATGATCCAGATATTAGACCATATTTTATCCTTATCGTTATTCCTCAAGGTCTGATCTTTATTTTTTGTCTTGAATTTCTCCTTGGAGATGGTATGTGCTCTTTACTGAAAGTTTCTCGTCTGCTGTGCATCTCCAGAATAGCCTATCAGTGTTGTTGTATGTACTAATGAGGATTGTAGTAATTTCTTATGCTTCTTCCTATTGAAAAACTTTCCTTAACAAATTCATATTCCATTGCTTTGAATCACTATCAATCAGTTCTTTAACTTTGGCATTTTCATTAAATACTCATATGGGTGATTGGATCTTGAAAGAGACTAGTCTAGGTAGCCACTTATCATTCCAGATATTGACTGATGTCTCATCTCCAATCCTCCATAATAGTCCTTCTTCAAGGAGTGCTTTGGATACCGTTAAGCTTCTCAATATGAATAAAGGACTATACCCAAGCTTAGCCTTAGGGAAACTTCTTGTTGGGTAGTATTTTGCGTTAAAAACCCTTGCTGCCAATGACTTTGTAGGAAAATGTTTAGTTGTCTTCTAAATGTGCTTGTCAAAAGTGTCTTCTAATGTATATTGTTTTTATTTTTATTGTTTTTTAAACATTTATAAAATAAAAAATATGTACTAGGGAATACTTTTGGATGACACATTTTGTGGGCAACTTAGCAACACATATTTTTATCACACAGTTTATTGTGGAAGTTTTTTTTATATGAACTATATACTAAAAAAATGATTGGTGTTTTGATTTTTTTAAATTATAATAAACTTTATTTGAGTAAGATACAAGTCTCAAATAGATAAGTTTCGTGCAAGTCCAAATTTATTAAAAAAAAGTAGCTCATACTAATAAAGAATCGTTTTTTTGAAAATTTTTAATGTGGAGTTTACTTTTTTACAAAGACTTGCGCATGATTTATCTATTTAAAACTTGTACAAATCATTTCTCATTTCATTTTAAGTCGTGTTTGGCTTTTGATTATATATTTACTCACCTTGCATGATGTAGCATGTTGTTTTATCCCGTTAATGTGTGTGAACATTTTTACATGATTTGTGGGTTTTATGTAGTGTGCTGTTTTATCTGGTTAATGTACGTGACCATTTTTACCTTGATTTGTGGGTTTTTTGTGCATTTGGTTACTGTTTAAACTTGTTTTTTTGTCTTGTGGGATGGTTTAATGGTGCAGTGGTTGCTCTGTTTTGAGGAGTAAAAACAGAAGTTTGTTTTTGTTGGCTTGCGGTGTCATAGCATGGGTTGGTGGTAGGAGGCAACAACGTGAAGGAGCTCACAAAAGATTCACGGCTGCAACCATCCTTAGGGAAAAAAATGAGCTTGCTATGACCATGAGGGAGAGCCACTCGGTATGTTGTCGTGCTTGTTTTCTGGAAGTGAGGATGTCGGGGGGAACGTGCATGCTGAGGGTTGTGGTGGTTGTGTCGTGCTTGATGGAAATTTATGAGAAAGGTGTGATGTGATTTAAGGAAACAGACGACATCTTTAGGGCTTGAAGAAATTTGTTATGCATGAAGGAGATAAACGTACAGGTCTACACATCGGCTTGGATCCATAAATAATAAATGAGTTTTAACCTAATCATCAACTTCAATAAAAGTCCATAATCAACTGCAAGAAAATATTGGGTCTGTGGCATATTCAAAATTATTTTATAAATTTCAAATGAGCCTCCCATAATATTAAACTAAAAAGAAAAATTATAGAAAACCAATTTAGCCTGAGCTTGGTGCTAAACTCGAGTATTACAAGAATACTTTTTAACTTGCACCCTAAAATCTTGGCAAAATGATCGTTCGATGCAAGATTTTCTTTGAAATTAATTTTAATGATAATCAAATATGCTATACAAGTTGAGTCTTGTTCTAATTGTCTGATTGAAATGAATAATCTAATATTAAAAAAAAGACAAACACAGTATTAAAGGTTAATAACGTCACAGTTATATTTAAGAACAATAAAAGTAAGATAGGAGTATGGTATGCAATATATAGAAAGAGTTTTACAACATTTATAATTATCCCATTGAAATTTTAAAAACAATGTTAAATATTTAGTAAATATTATAAAGTCGATTGATACATTTATTTCTTTCCCATTTTAGATCATAAATTTGACACAAAAATTTTTACAATCTTGATTCCTTTGAAATTTATGCACACAGCTAAATTGAAATTATTTATGCACAATGCTAGGATGACTCCGTGTGTGTATCCCAAACATGTCTTCTATTGCAATTGGACTTTTATAATAATAATAATTATTAGTATTATTATTTTTTAAATAATTTTAAACATCCCTAATTATTGAAAAAAAAAATTACAGATTTTCAAATTGACTAATAATTATTTTCTTAATTATTAAAATAAAAATAAAAAATAAAATAAAATACATGAGAACTAACATTTGGAGTCACCCAATCATTTTCCATTATTTATTTCTTTGTTCAACAAATCGAACCCGACCCGATTCGCCCATAACTGGTCCCTTCGCAGATTAGGGTTTCAGTTCTCCATGCCTAAATACCCTCTTCGACGCACATCTTTCTCATTCCGCCTCGCCCAACATACTTCCCTTATAAATCTCTCTCTCTCTCTCTGATTTTCTTTTTCTTTGAAAGGTGAAGCTGTGATGAAGATCTAGCTGTGTACCGGAGACGGTCTCTAACGATTCCGTCGTTGACGGCAACACAACCCTCTAAGAAGTTCTGAGCTTTCCCTTTCACAGTTACATCGTTCTCATTTTTTCTTCTTCTTGGTTTTTTTAAAGCTGAAATCTTTTGTCTATTGTGGAAATAGTTATGGTGGTGAGGTAAATTGACGAGGTGATGATAGAAATTCATATCAAGTCTGTCAATCCGCTGAACTATAGTGTGACGACTCCATGAATCCCGACAGGTTCTGATCGCTATTTTATTTCGCCACCGATTTGAATTTATAGGGCTCGGTTATAGGTCTTAGCAATACACTCATACCCAAGTCCTTTCTAACCTAGTGAAACTAGGGTCCTATTGTTGTGATGCTTTTTGTTTATCTTTTTAATTTAAGTGCTGTCTGTTTTTGCTGTGTTCAGAGTTTGGTTGGGCAAGTGATGAATCTCATTGTAATTTAATGGGTAATTTGCGTCTGAGATCTTTCATTGATGCTTTATCACTTTGGAGAACTGATGCCCTCTTTTATTTTGGGTGAGATGCACATCAAATCTAATACAAAACTTGTTCGGGTGCACAGAAGCACACGGCCTACGTAGTCTGCGGAGTGTACCTAACCCTCTTATTTTGAACTATATTGCGTGCATTTTGAGGGGTATGTTACTGTGCAAGATTGAAAGTCTAGACGGTATATGCAACTGAGTAAGTTCTGGTTTTTCACCTTTTTTTGTTTGATCTGTTTAACAATTACTATTTGTTAGCTACTTTTGATGTCTAATAGTGTCCTTGTGCTGTTGAGTGTCGTGGAAATGATGATATACTTTACTGGCATGTTTAGTTAAAGGAGTTGCTAGAAACAATATTGCTCAAATAATTGAACCTCATCACTCTACTCTCTTTGAATGTCTTTATCAACATCTATGATAGATAACTTAAGATCGTTGTAACAGGTTTTAAAGGCTTGATTGCCTTTAATCAGCTATGATGACTTATGAAATTGTTATAGCATGGTGTTAAAGACATATGTGGGCTGAGTGTGATTTGGATTCATTTATTTTGTAGTGAACTGTTTTGTCACCGTTTGAATATGTTGGTTGGTTGGTATCGACCCGAAGATCACCTGAAATTCTGCATTGTGGCAATCGAATTGCATTGGACGTGGGTGAGGAATTGACGGTGCGTAGATAGTGATTATCTATTGACAAAATCAACTACATCAAAATCACACATGCCCAACTTGAGAAGGAATGTCAAATATTGTAGGCTACCAAATATTATAGGCTATCAAATATTATATACTCTTTAGGTGCTAGGTAATGTTAGGAAATTCATCAACATATGTAGCAACAGCAGCAGTGAGAGTCAGTCAAAAAAGGGAGTGTCCAAGTTTGCTACATATATAGATGAATTTTCTAACACCACCTAAGGAGCTTATAAAATTTGACTACTTAAAGAGCCTACAATATTTGATAGTTTACAATATTTGGCACTCTCCTTTAAGTTGGGCATGTGTGATTTTGGAAGAGTTGATTTTGTCAATATTATTTGTGCTATTAATGTTTTGTTCATCTGGTGGGGCACATGACGAATATAAGTGTTGTAATGGGTAATTTGCGTCTGAGATTTATAGTGATGCCATTTCATCTTAAAGAACTGATGCCCCCCCCCGCGGGGCGATCCTTACGTCTTTAAATTTTTAATCTGATGGTATTATTTTTCCTTCAGATGATCGAGCAACAGACTCTGTTCGTTTTATTTTTGGGAAATGATGCATCCAACAAAAGATCGTCTCCATAAAATCAATCAAATCTTTTTTTTTCATTAGTTAATTGTTAAGTAAGTGTTTTAAATGTTTTTGTGATTTTTAAAAAAAAAATATTTAAAGTGATTTAAAATTTATTTTTAAAAAACTATTTTACATTTCTCGTTAGTTCTTTTAAGTAATTATTTTTTAGAAATGCCACCGCTCCTTGATTGAGTGGATATCGAGAAAAGTTATCATTATTTAATTTTTTGTGTTAAAAGTTATTTGAAGTTCTTTAAATATCTTTAAAAAAATTATAAACTCATTGAAAAATGTTTTTTTAATTATTAAGTAAAAAAATTATGATTGTGGACTTTTTTAAGATCTCGTTTTGGTGGGAATGTCATTTTTCTTTTAGAAATTTAAGTGTTGTACCATTTATATAGATTATTGTCCGCATGTCGTGTTATGTGGTTTATTAAAGAGTCAAGTTTTAAATAGATAAATTTTATGTTAGTCCTTGTAAAAAGGTGGATTTTATCTTAAAAAGCGTAAAAGAACTATTTTTTATTTGTGGAATCTATTTTTTAATAAAAGGCTTGAATGAGGTTTGTCTATTTAGTGGGATCATTTTGGACTTTTGCTAATGGTGCTCGTTCGAAGTATAAAGACTATTTGGTTTTTACTTTACTTTTTTTTTTTTTTCCATTGTTGCTCCTCCCTTTTCCTTTTATTTCTTTTTTATCTTTTCTTCTCACCCGTGAGATTTTGATAATAAAAAATAAAAAATAAAAAGAAGAGGAGGAGGAGGAGGAGGAAAGGAAAGGGGTAACACGGGTGAGAAAGAAAAGATAAAAAAGAAAAAGAGGAGAGGGGCAACAAAGGAAAAATAAAGTAAAAGTTAAGTGGTCTTTACTTGTCAAACAGGTACTATTAAAGGGAGTCCAAACCAGGACTCCCTAGCATTTTCCGTATTTTTTATATTTTTAATAAGCCGCATGGTTCCAAGCTGTGGGCTCTCAGGATGGGCAGCACCTCCGGCCCGCCCCATGGTGGGATGGGTAATCTCGACTTGTCCATGCATGGTTGGGGCGTATTTATATATTTCATAGAAGAAAAAAGTATAAATGAGTTTTTTTGTCTTTTCTTTAATCAATTTTTAAACATCTTTAATAATTAAGAAAAAAAATAGAAATTTATTAATAATCATTTATTTAATCATTAAAAAATAAAAAATAAAAAATATTAGTTAATAAATTTACTTGACATATTTGATAATTATATTATCATTTATAGTATATATTTATAAATAGTTGTTATTACTATTACTATAAATAAAGTAATATGTATTAAGTACAAATTTTATTTAATATTTTGTGAAAGTTTTAGTGTAGGTAGTTTGACTCTTTTATAAAAGTTCAAAGCACTATAAGTCTCACCATTAAGCAATGTGAGACTTTTTTACCTTGTGGCAGAAGTCAATATAAGAGTCTCACATTATTCAAGTGTGATATTTGTATTATCTTGACATCCTATTGAAAAGTCACATTAGGCTACACTACAATTTATATAAAATATGTACTAACAAAATTTAAACTTATGTTATTAATTTTTAAATTATAGTATTTACAAATTTAAATTTACAATTTTGGTGAAAAATGTGTCTTTCATCACTTTTGATTCTAAGAATAATTTTTGAGTCTATTGGACTGTAGTCACTATTGAAGTGGGTAGGGGCAGGGTGGATGCTAATAGTCCTCAATAGCTTGGTTTGCTTTGTTAACCAGAATGCATGGCTGCAAAAAAGAGTCTTCAAAAACAAAAGAATTTCTTCTCTTCCATATTTTGTGAGCCACTGTTGCAAATTCTATAATTTCATCCCTTGTCAAGAAACAAAAGATCTTTTTGACTACTCCCAAGAATGAGTCATTTTCTAGCCGGCAGTTTGTATCTTCCTTGACCAAAGTCCTCATACATCTTGCGTTGAAAAACAACTCCAAATAGCATGTTTCACACTTTATTCATTATTAAGACATATTGGACAGTTTGGAATATCAACCACTTGTTATTTTAACAGACTCAGTTTGGTTGAAAAATTCCTCCTTAACAAATTCATATTCCATTGCTTTGAATCACTATCAATCAGTTCTTTAACTTTGACATTTTCTTAAAATACTCGTATGAGTGATTGGATCTTGAAAGAGACTGGTCTAGGCAGCCACTTGTCGTTCCATCTCCAATCCTCCATAATAGTCATTCTTCAAGGAGTGGTTTGGATACCATTAAGCTTCTCCATATGAATGAAGGACCATACCCAAGCTTAGCCTTAAGGAAATTTCCTGTTGGGTAGTATTTTGCTTTAAAAACCCTTGCCGCCAATGAGTTTGTAGGAAAATGTTTGGTTGTCTTCTAAATGAGTTTTTTATTTAAATGTTTAAAATGGTTAGAAGACAACCAAACACATTTAAATAAAATAAAAATAAAAACAAAAATATAACGCAAAGTGTCCTCTAGTGATTGTTTGGTTTTTTGGTCTACGGAGCATTCTCATTGAATTCTCCATAACTTCTTTTTCTCTATAATTTGAGGAAAAATTTAGCGAATGCTCTCAAAACCTCCTTCCATCCGAATCCCCATTTAAGAGAAAAGTTTTAGGAAATGAATAGTAGTTCCTTGGGGAATTACTATTCATCTCCTAAATCACTTTTATCAATATTTTATTCATTTCAATTAAATTAATTCTTCTTCCAATTATCTACGCTTTCTCTCATACTCATATTTGTTACAGTTTTAAATAATAGTTTTAAAAATAATTTAAATAACTACGAAAATATTAATTTTTTTTAAAAAAATATTAAAGATAATTTAAATTTTTATTTAAAATATTCACTAGAGTAATAGTTTAAAACATAAGAAAAAATATTGAGTAATTAAATTTGTAAATGGAAATGATAAAAAAGTAATAAAGAAATAATAGAAAAATATTATTTTAATAAAATAAGGAATGGATAGGCAATGAGATGTAGAAGGTTTTTGAAAGATGAGTAAAATTTAATAAAAAATTTTAGAGAATGTATTTTTTAGTTAAATTATAGGAATTTTTTTAGAGAATCTAATGAAAATTGATAATGATGTTCTCACTTCAACATCTTTGGTTGGAGAATTAGGTTGCATTTAGGTAGTGAGGTATTTTTAGATATTCTGTGAATAATAATAAAAAAATAATGATAGAATATCAAATATTAGTAAATAGTAGTCAGAAAAATACGTGAAAAATAATAATTAAATAATAAATAATAGTGAGGTATTTTAAAAATATCTGAAATATTCTCAATACCCAAACTAGGTGGATTTTGCATCCTCAACAAAGAGAAATATAAAGATCCAATAGAAGGAGGAAACAGATACACAATTACCTACACAATTTTTGAATTTGAGCTTTTGTATACTTGAGGTGAACCGAGCTCAAAATTTGCATGTATTCATCCAATTTTTGGTAAAGTGGCTGATGAGATTTTTGTTTTTTAAGCCCCACAAACTCATAAAACGTACAGAAAGAAAATACGATGTAAACAAAAACAGAAAAACAAATGTACAAGTCCTTTTGTATGTGCGCTCATTCTCCTGTTATTCCTATAAACTGTTTTCGGATTGTACAGTTGTATGACCTTAACTCAAGTCTCTACTTGTGATCCAAGCTGCAGTAGTACTCAACCGTGACGACCAATTTCGTGTAAGCTTCTAGTCAGACATGATCGATCAGAAGTACCAATCTTGCTACCATTGCCAAAATGATTTCTTTGCAATCCTGTTCATGGATTAGTTATAAGAACAACCTCATCACAATTGTTCTTAGATAAATAATAGATAGCAAAGGCTACATAACAAGTTGCTAAGTTCCCAGATTGTCAAAAAACAAGCCTTTGTTTGTTTTTGCAGATGAGATGAGATGAAATGAGTTGAAATAAAAGTTGAAAGTTGAATAAAATATTGTTAGAATATATTTTTTTTAATATTATTGTTGTTTTGAGATTTAAAAAAGTTGAATTATTTATTATATTTTGTGTGATAATTTGAGAAAATTGTAATGATGAAATAAGATGAAATCGTTTCCATATCTAAACAGGAAATCAATAATATCAAGTGCCTACAAAGGATACACAAAACTTTGTGATTGGGCACTTACCTTGCCTGGTATCTGCTAAGATTCATGCATTCCAAATCTAATCGTCCAGGAAAATTTAGTGATGCACTGCTGCCCTGTTGTAACTGAGAGCCCTTCGCAGCTTCCGATGGTCTAGGACTTCAACTTCGACCAAAAAATCTGAACAAACTGGTCGATGATCTGAGTGTCTTATTTCAGCTATTTTGTAGGAAAGTTGTTTTATACCTTTTCCCAACCACAGTATACGATCACACCTGCATAAAATACAAAGTACCCAATAAGCAATTGGTCTATCATTCTTTCACTATCCCAAAATTTTTCTGTCTACGTGCGTCTAAAGAGCTACACTGTCAAAATTAGGTCAATATTCCCTTGAACATACTCCAGCTAACTATAAATACGGTCTCAAGTTCCGAGGGATCAGTTTCTATCAAGTTAATCTGAAATTAAAGAGTTACTAACAGACAACCCAAACCGATCATAGTCGAATTGGTTTGGTTGGCTCAGTTCTGAGGTCAGTTCAGTTTGAGAAGACCTCCTGAACCAAGCCAACCCAGCCCATACACACACCTAATTTATGGAACCATGATGACTATAAGCTTTAAAGAAAAGATAAATGGTATTTACAGTTTTAGGATGTGGAAGTCTAACGTTTTTTTTTATAAAAAAATGTGGATAAATCTGAAATCTACATGAAGAAATTCTTTTTTTTAATAATAAACCTCACTTTTTTTCAAATGGAGCAATGCGCAAGACTTCTTATTTCCTAAAATTGTATATAGTATTATTCTTAAAGAAGATACACAAAAGAATTAATATATATATATTTATAGACAAGCCATAAATACTCAAGTCCATTAACTCGTTTGTTTTCAGAGATGATATGAGATGAGATTAAAGTTGGAAAGTTGAATAAAATATTGTTAGAATATATATTTTAATATTATATTTGTTTTGGAATTTGAAAAAATTGAATTGTTTATTTTATTTTGTATGGAGATTTGAGAAAGTTGTAATGATAGGATGGAAGGTTTTCAAAATTTTAAATTTTGGTCTTGAAAACAAACAAGACAATCCTCCCATGCAATTAAAAGCATAGCAAACTTTTTACAAGAGGACAGTCTCTTACGACGTCTCTCCCCATTAGTCCCTTCTGAAGACGAGGAATGCACTCTTCCGAGTCCTTAGAAAGTTGTACTTACCAGGCCGGAGATCTCTTCTTCTCCCCTTCTTTTGGGTTCTCACCAACATATCTATCGGAATTGATTGCAAACTTGTAAGTGGGTGGGAAGTCTATCACCCCTTCTTTCCATCCATCAAATACACGCCCACTCCGAAGTTCTTTGCTTAGCTGCAGCATAACATTATGTCATTAAAATGTCTTGACATGTTATCATATTTACAAAGTTCATCCAATACATTAACATCAATCTCAGCCCACAATGTCTCCTTCAGAATAAACAATATACCAATGTTTTAAGAAAAGAGTTTCTTTGAAGGTCTAAAGATCAGATCTGACACTCTTAAAAGTCAGAGGTAGATTCACATTTGGGCTGGTGTACGGGATATATATTTGTCACATAAGCTGGCCTGACACAGTATAGGAACAGAAAGGTTTCCCAATAATAAGACCAGGGCTATCCCTATCACAGTCATGCAAAATTAGAGCATTATGAGTCTCACCTGATCGTTGTTGAGAAGTTCATCCCACCTTCTAAGATCAACCAGTTTCCTAATTTCAGCATCCAGCATGTTGATACGATAATTCAAATCCCCAAACCAGAATATCTGACTGTTTACAGTGGGATCCAATCACAAATTCACATTCCAGGTAAAAATGATCAAGAAAAAAATACAGGAGATTCCAAATCTTAATCTTATGCTCCAACAAATTTGCAAAACAAAACAAA
This sequence comes from Pterocarya stenoptera, assembly GCA_003123785.1. Classification (NCBI taxonomy): domain Eukaryota; kingdom Viridiplantae; phylum Streptophyta; class Magnoliopsida; order Fagales; family Juglandaceae; genus Pterocarya; species Pterocarya stenoptera. The sequence continues at coordinate 139,967 of QEOT01003445.1, read as the reverse complement.
ATTGAAATGAGCATATTATGATGCTATGTATGAAGATGGAAATTCCAATTCCAATTCCAAAATAATGCTTACTCATGAGAAGGAATAGTCAGTGGTTGATCTGTATTGAAGACAGATGAGAAATGGGTACGTCGTATTATTTCATACACATCAGAATTTCGCCTCTGCTCAGCCCCATCCTTCTGACCAGAGGTCAGATGAGAACAAACAAAGCACATCCGTGATTGAAACAATGACATACTTACAGAAACAGAGCCCTACATCAGCAACAACCACAAGTTGGTTACAAAATCCAGCAACATCAATATTAGCAGGTTCCATATTCATCACATATATATATATATATAGTGTGTCTTGTCCTCCTACAATTGATGAAATCTCCAGCCTGCCATCAATCACATTGCAAGGCATCACAATATGGAGGTCACTGTTTCCCTTTCATAAAAGTACATAAATCATCAAACATTTCTTCCCATTTAGTGGTACGGAGGTGGCAACCCTTCATATCATGATGCCAAGCAATGTAACTCCAGACTATTGAAATTATGCAAGTAATTGTAGAGGTTATGAACTTGTAGCATAAATTTACTGGGAGTACCTTGTTTCCCATGTAGCCCATTAGACCAACTCCAACGGGAGAAACTTCCAAATTATTAATATGCCTTCTCAGAATCTTGCGCACCCAAACAGATACATATATCCCTACCATCTGCTTGCTGACAACTCTCACATATCTAGTACGTGACTTCAACTCATTTTCGCTAACTTCACAATTATGCTGCTCCGCTGGTAATTCAAGAATTTTGTCATCTTCCTCGTCAGAAAAAGTGTTGGACACATCAGAGAGAGAATCAAGAATTTCAGGCTTCTCTTTCTGCTCCATCCACATCAAGCCTAGATTACCAGAACTATAGTGCATACGTTTCAATCTACTACAATCTAATGCAAAATTTTTCTCTGTCAAGTTAAAGCCAATTCTAGCGGAACTGCTAAAGACTCTTCGCAATTTTGAACTGGAGGACATAACCTGAGGGGCTGCGTCTAATGAATGCTCAGGCCAGTCTAATCTACTGTCACAATCAAAGCCATATATTCTCTTCATTTGTAAACTCATTCCAATATTAACTCCTGTATCCAGTGACTCTTGTTCCATGTCATAACATTTTGTTGTCCTGACATATTCCTTGTTCTTCATTGTTACTGAATGAGCATCAGCCTCGGATGCAAGCATGTCGAAAACAGAAGAAGTCCTCAACGCAGGGGATGGTGGGGCACTATAGCTTATGTGTTTGCTTTTAGGTTCCAAAGACTTGTTGAGAGTTTTTCGTATGATCTCCTCCCATTTTGGAATGGGCCTTGTATCCTCTGCTCCCAGTACATTCCCAGCATTCAAGGGGACTACCTCTTGGAAACTGGAAAAGGCAAATAAATTTATATTGAAATCAGTAGGTAGACTATTAAACCTTCTCAGAAGCCAAAATAACCAACCAAGTGACCATTGGAGAGTGCAGAGACAGACAGACAAAGCAAGAGATAGATACGCAAGAATATTTTAGCACCATGAATGTAATTAAGGCAGCAGTGTCAGTGCTCAATAGACCCAAATCACGAAGGAAGACACAATCACTTTTAGTTTGCTGTGTGGAGATAGCCTTGCTCCAAGATTAAGTTGGAACTAGGAATCCTAAAATCTTAATGAAAGGGGGCTTAGCATGTATGTGATCAAAGGCAGAAACAGCCTCTGTGGCAGGATCTACTGGGTATAATTCAACAGGACCCTAGCCCATCTGGTGGTCCTGAACCACCATTCAATCCTGAAAAGAGAGCTCAGTCATATGTTCATATTGTCCCAGATTCTTTGAGTACCAATCTTAAGGTATAATAATTAACCCCACAATTCTACCACTCTTCCACATATTCAGGAGATGGCTTTTAATAAATACCATTCTAAATTCTTCAAAATACATAGTGAAGGCACTATTAGCTTTGATAATCAATTGCATCTCAACCAATAACGGCAGATTTAGAAGACACATAAATTGACCATATTCTGATAAAGCACCAGTCCATGGATGAGGAATCACTCACCCAATAATGTAAATATCTGCTGGATCTTCTGTACAAAGCCAGTCATCAATCTCAAGATCTTCGTATGGAAGTCTTCCAGCAACATTCCAAGTGCCAATTGTCACCCTATGGTAAATTAAGTTTTAATTATAAAATTCCAGGAAGAACCAAAATCTTTTATATAGGCATAGGCAGCAGGTCGACCCCAAACCTCACATTCTTTGTACTTATGTATTGCACACGCAAAGTTTCTGATTTCCCTCTCCTGTGTCTTGACCGAGAACCTGTGGAAGATGTATATAGACAAGTGGAAATCAAAACCACAGAGAATATATACCAGATGATAAAAGCATTGGAAAAAAACAAGGAAATCATTTTATAATTTACTGAGATAATCGCCATATAAAAAATTATAACTGATTAAGAAGTTACTTTGCCTCCATGCAGGTCTCAGAAAGTGTGATGGAACTAATAGAAAGATTCTAAAATTGCTTTAAATTTAGTTCCTTCTTTAACAATCTTTCCCCTACCTTTACTCTCATACTTTCCACAATCAAAAAAACAAATGTTTAAGATCCAAGATCACATCAATGGCATCAAAAGGCAAAACAAATTTAGGCCATGATAGTCTCCAGAAAAGAATAAACAATTTGAAGTTCAATGAGAAGCAATAGCACATCACTATAGAAAGAAAACCAGAAACATCAAACAGATGAGACTTCCACAATATGATATAATTCAAATCAAGAGCCGTACCACAATGTTGTTAGATAAAATAAGCACCGGTAAATGGTAAAAGTTCAAGTAATGGTAAATATGACAAGTATCCATAATTTTAAGCAGAAAAGAGAATTTGAGAAAGCAGTTTCATCCTAATAGTAACAGTCACCAACAGAGAAATCGAAGTACTGCCTGAAGTTTGACTGGGGCGTATGAATTGGTTTTCCTGTGTCCCATGGGCAAGATCCTCAGACACGTGCATTCTTTCATCCTTAAGAGAATACACTGTAAAGATTTGCAGAAACAATGATCAAGTACAGAAAGTAAAACAGTCATGGTAAACATGCTAATACCATACCATCATCTTCACTTTCGGTGTCAACCTCATCTGCACTAAAATCACACGCCTTAGGTTTGATATTCAACCACTTTTTCATCACCATGGAAGGCCAAAAGGCCTGCAATCAAATGCAATTGGCGAAATAAATAATAAAAAATTATATATATATACATATATAATATTGATATATAAAAACCAGTAAAAGAAGTATTAGATGACATTAAAACATACCTCAGAGCGTTTCTCTTGCTTGGTTCTCATTGTCTCGAGATAAAAAGTTTGTATTGAAGGCCAGAAACACTTTAATATATATATATATTTATATATAAATATATATTAGACTTTCAAGGCACAGGCTCTTAAATATTGAAACAGTCACAAGCATGCAATCCCCAGTGTCCTAGGAGATTAAATAGTTAAATAAGAGGTTTTTCAGACCTAAGAAGATGATAAAGTCAGGGTGTAGGCTTTTTATTTTTATTTTTAAGGAGGGTGTAGGCTTATTTGATGCCAAATAAAAGGAAGATTCATATCCAGGACCAAATAGAAAGGACGAAAAAGGTATGGACAATTTTAACCGACATCATCAACCAACTTGCGAGAAAAGTATACACAATGGTCCTTCCACCATGCTGCAATTTCTACTACATAACATAAACGAATGATATGTTTGAAAATTCACTAAACCTCTAGAAAAGGTAAAACGTCATTGCCAGGACAAGAAGTGATCTATGGCTTTACAATCCGAATTCTTTCAGCAAGGTGGCGGGCAGCATAGTTGTTGAAAGAAGATTGGAAAGCAGAACATAATCTAATAACATCCATAAAAAAGAACAATTTCATGTTCAAGATACAAACTAATACAATAATTGCCAACAATTTAACGAACCCAAAAAGCGTTGACTCACTGTGATCCGACCACATTAAGGCGTCACCCACCACAAATTAGAACTCAGGAAATTAGGCCATAATGTTCCTGCCAAACACAAACACCAAGTGAGACTGGCAACTAAAAAGCAGCATACATATATTCTGATAATATAAGTATGTATATATAAAATCACAGCCAAGAACTGCAGTGACCCCACGGAACGGGTTTGGCACTAAAAAACAGAGTTCAACTCAAATGGGTAATCAATCAAGTAGTAGATTTAACATGAATTATCTCAAGGACAGCCTTAAAACTCACTGGCATGGCGGTCCACCTCAATTTGTTTTTTGTTTTTTGTCTGGAAACACTATTTTGAAAAATTGACAACAGATATCTAAAAATGCTATTCTTATTGAACCAGCCATGTAAAATCAAATAATGATGTTTGAGAAATCAAGCCATGAGCTGAAAGACATATAAGTGATCCAAGAAGTGGACCCGGTGCTCAACTATATGTGAATGCTGTGAACCACGTCTTCGCTGGTACGTGGTAACCACAGAGAGAGGACCAATAGCAACGTTGAAGACTTTGTCTTTGATAAAAGCAATCAACATTGGAAAAAGAGAAAAATATCCTTTTGGCCGGTTTGGATAGG
>QEOT01003445.1:46673-134578 GCA_003123785.1 Pterocarya stenoptera | reverse complement strand
ATATATATATATATTTATATATAAATATATATTAGACTTTCAAGGCACAGGCTCTTAAATATTGAAACAGTCACAAGCATGCAATCCCCAGTGTCCTAGGAGATTAAATAGTTAAATAAGAGGTTTTTCAGACCTAAGAAGATGATAAAGTCAGGGTGTAGGCTTTTTATTTTTATTTTTAAGGAGGGTGTAGGCTTATTTGATGCCAAATAAAAGGAAGATTCATATCCAGGACCAAATAGAAAGGACGAAAAAGGTATGGACAATTTTAACCGACATCATCAACCAACTTGCGAGAAAAGTATACACAATGGTCCTTCCACCATGCTGCAATTTCTACTACATAACATAAACGAATGATATGTTTGAAAATTCACTAAACCTCTAGAAAAGGTAAAACGTCATTGCCAGGACAAGAAGTGATCTATGGCTTTACAATCCGAATTCTTTCAGCAAGGTGGCGGGCAGCATAGTTGTTGAAAGAAGATTGGAAAGCAGAACATAATCTAATAACATCCATAAAAAAGAACAATTTCATGTTCAAGATACAAACTAATACAATAATTGCCAACAATTTAACGAACCCAAAAAGCGTTGACTCACTGTGATCCGACCACATTAAGGCGTCACCCACCACAAATTAGAACTCAGGAAATTAGGCCATAATGTTCCTGCCAAACACAAACACCAAGTGAGACTGGCAACTAAAAAGCAGCATACATATATTCTGATAATATAAGTATGTATATATAAAATCACAGCCAAGAACTGCAGTGACCCCACGGAACGGGTTTGGCACTAAAAAACAGAGTTCAACTCAAATGGGTAATCAATCAAGTAGTAGATTTAACATGAATTATCTCAAGGACAGCCTTAAAACTCACTGGCATGGCGGTCCACCTCAATTTGTTTTTTGTTTTTTGTCTGGAAACACTATTTTGAAAAATTGACAACAGATATCTAAAAATGCTATTCTTATTGAACCAGCCATGTAAAATCAAATAATGATGTTTGAGAAATCAAGCCATGAGCTGAAAGACATATAAGTGATCCAAGAAGTGGACCCGGTGCTCAACTATATGTGAATGCTGTGAACCACGTCTTCGCTGGTACGTGGTAACCACAGAGAGAGGACCAATAGCAACGTTGAAGACTTTGTCTTTGATAAAAGCAATCAACATTGGAAAAAGAGAAAAATATCCTTTTGGCCGGTTTGGATAGGAGATACTATGAAATAATTGAGGATGAAAATTTAAAGTTAAATAAAATGTTATTAGAATATTATTTTTTTTAAAATTATTATTATTTTAAGATTTGAAAAAATTGAATTATTTATTATATTTTATATGAGAATTTGAAAGAGTTGTAATAATAAGATGAAATCGTTTCTGTATCCAAACAGAGCCTAGTGGTCCCGTTTGGATATAGAAACACTTTCAACCTATCTCATCTCATTTCATCTCATCATTACAATTTTTTTAAATTTTCATACAAAATATAATAAACAATTCAATATTTTTAAAATTTTAAAATAATAATAATATTAAAAAATATATTTTAATAATATTTTATTCAATTCATTTAAAACCATCTCATCTCATTATTCAAACTAGTCCACAGTACATACAAGACAAAAGAATTTCATGAAACAAAAATGGTTGGAACACAACTAACTATAGCTAGTATATAAGTAGGGCAACAAAATAAAAATATTATTTAAAAAAATTGTTGACTATTATGTTGACTTTGGAGCATTAGAATTCAAAATATTATTATTTTATGAAAGAATTTTTTCATCTCTCTTATCATCTCATGTGGTATTAGATGATAATAATCTTCAATCATTTAATGTCACATCATGAAATGACGTAAAATAGTTTTATCAATAACTTTAGTATGGATGATCTTGATTAGCCAAGAAAATGTAGGGCCGCCTCATCTGAATTCAAAACTTATATTAACTCATTTCATCTCATAATTACAACTTTTTAAAATTTTTATAAAAAATATAATAAACAATTCAACTTTTTCAAATCTCAAAATAATAATAATATTAAAAATTAATATTTTAATAATATTTTATTTTATTATTTACAAACCATCTCAACTTATTTCTAAATCCAAATCACTTAATTGGACGTTCTATTTCGAACATTTTTAATTATGACATGCATATACATGATTGTTGGGCATCCATAATAATGGGTCCATTTTAAACACTCAACTGCATGGGTATGCTAGGGTTTCTGCATGCATGCATGCATATGTGAGGCGAATCCTGATCCAAATTAAGCTTCCAGGCTCTCCAGTAGTACTCAACTTGTTCGACCTACGCCCTAAAAGAATAGAGAAATTCTATTTGTAATTTTTATTTAGAGGCTGTATTTATAAATTCTTCATTAAATAGAAAAAAAATATTATTTTGATAAAATATTATTATAATTTTTAAAAAATTTAAAGATTAAATTGACTAAACTTATATAATTTTCATTTAAAAACTGTACGCAATATTAATCAAAAGAATATATTGATAAAGGAAACCGCCAACGATCAATAATCACAAAATCCAAAGATAAATTATATAATGACATGACATATTATATAATGATGAGGAAGAAGAAGTATATATGCACTTTATACTCCTAATTATGTCATAAGATAATATTTATAGTTGGCTTCGTAGCCTTTCTAGACTTGTCCCGTTGTTCCTTCTGTACATCGCCCCTGGTTTTGTGCCTAATATTTCTCTTTGTTCTTCTTCTCACTTGAATATGTTAGATTTTTTTACCGACGGAGTAATATGTACGGTTTGGATGTTGAGATGTGATGATATAATTTTAAATAAAAATTAAATTATTTATTATATTTTATGAAAAAATTTAAAAAAATTATAATTATGAAATGAAATTATTTTTATATCAAAATGGACCTTCATATGAATATTGTGGCATACCTTTGAAGTCACAGGATGAACACGATTCAGACCAAACCAAACACATGTAATAAATACTTAGATTTAAAAAATATATATAATAATATATATATATATATTTTCCGCAAAGGATTTACGAAACAGATATGGTTGAGGGGGTGTACGAAATAGAGACAAGGGAGATCTGAGGGATTTATACACCAGTCAGATTTTTTTTTTCTTGAATTTCTTCAAGTTCAGCACAAAAATATAACCATATACACGAAAGCAAACCAGATCTAAACAAAATCTATAATGAAACATTCAATATACAATCGTTAAATGTGTAAACGTCGCGTAATCATTTTAAAAAAAGTAAAATTTATTATTAAAAAATTAATTTTTTTTATGTGAATTCTATATTTTATTCACTTTTTTTAAAATGATTATACGGCGATTGCACAATTCACAGTTACAAATATCTTTTCTCATCAATAATACATTTGTAAATATAAAAATAAATTCTTCAGACGATTAGACAAACAGACGCCGAGTATGAATACCCCACCAAAAAAAAAAAAAAAAAAAAAATTACCCATATATATACAAAAGGAAACCAAATCCAAAAACAATTTGTAATATGTGTAAATCTAAAGAAGAAATTTTTTTTCCTCAAATCATTAGAGAAACAAACATTTAGGAGATCCTAGAGATACTTAAACCCAGCTAGGATGATCGCCGTTTTCGTCATCTCTGTTGAGGTTTTTAGACTGTTGTAGTTGCTTGTGGTGGAAACTTGACAGAACGGAGGGAAGGAGGCGAAATACATGATTTATGACAGAGATAGACTGGCAGAGGAAGAGTGTGGCAGTTCTTCTTCGTGGAAGCTCAACGACACTGTCTTTGTCTATTTATTTTTTCTGTATTTATTTACTATTCACCGTTATAGATGTAGGCATGGACACCGTATAATAGTACGGAACCACCACCAGGGACTCCACACCACACCGATTGAGGCCCAAACAATCCCATCGGAGTCGGGAATGGATATTTCTCCCCTTTTGAACTATTGTGCTATTTTTATACGTTAACAGTTGATGCCGTCTATAGGATTGAGTTACTTTTTACACCGAAAGCGAGAGAATGACGATTTTTCGACACACTAAATAATTTCTAAAGGAGCAGATGAAAGTTTTTCAGATAAGTATTCTCATTTCTCTAATTTTTATTTTTATCATTGTTTTGCAAAAAAATGACGAGTGGGCCTTTTCTCGCCTGAGCAAAAAGCCATTTTACTCGTTGCAAATACTCAGTGCACTGTACAAAAGGATAAGATACACCCACTACACACGAAGGATACGTATCTAGAGGTGTACTGTGCACTTAAATGCAATGTGCACTCAAGTTCACAGTGCATGTGCAAAACATGCACCCATGCACAACCATGAATGGGTGACTCCCCGCCGCCCATCACAAGCGCCTCGCCTGCCAAGGACCATGTCGAAGAATGGTTGAACAGACCGGCGGGGATCACCCCGCCTGACCATGACGTACGAGGAGCGCACGAGCTGGCAAGATCCATCCCGCTAGCCACAAGGGGGCCTAAGACAGCCATCAGAGGCCACCACTGGGGTCTTCAGGCGGTTTTTGTCTCCTGTGATGCCTCCCCCTTTCCCAGAGCACCGATGACGGTCGAGTCCCACATCAGGACAAGCGTCGCGCGAGGAAAGCATGAGATGGCAGGATCCATCCCAACATTAATTCTTCATGTTCTCCAACAAATGCAAAGTGTTTACACTCGAGTCATGATCGCATCTCCTAAGTTATTTTCGACAACGAGTCAACAAACGAGAAGGACCAAGGGCCGCTGGGCCCCTCTAGCGCCCTATAGGCGGGTAGGCCACTCGAATGCTCAACCTTCACACCTTACACAGTATAGAATATCTCTCGCCATAGTCGAGTTAAGCGCTAGCACTTTACGCGATAGAGAACATCTCTCGCCATAGTTAAGGTGTAAGTTTAAATTGGAAAACCGGACCGGTTGGTCTGGTTCTTATATTATGAAAACCGGCCGTACTCGGTCTAGTCTCGGTTTCATAGTTTCCAGGACCAGACCGATTAGAAATATATATAAATTAATTTTATATATTACACAAAATATTATATATATATCAGTTTTATATATAATATATAATTATATATCATATATAAAATAATTTCATATTATAATTTATAAATTATAACATAAAATGTTAATCTTAAATATGAACATTTGTAATTTGTTTGATCATATGTTATTAATATTATTATATATAAGATAATGTTATTATAATTTATAAAATAAAAATTTAACCTTAAAGATGAAAATTTAATTGATCATAAGCTTTAAACATAAAATATATATATTAAATTATTAATAATATTTTATCATAAGAAGTAACACTTTATTATATATTTTTTACATTTTAAAAAAACTGAAAAATCGGACCGGACCGAAAATCGGTAAAACTGGAAGTACCGATTTAGGAGGGTAACCGGGGTGTAATCGGTTTTAAAAAATACAAAACCGGTACATACCGGTCCGGCCCTAAGTTTTGTCTAAAACGGGACCGGACTGAACGGGTTACACCCCTAGCCATAGTCTAACTGCGCACTCACACTCTACGCGGTTGAGCATATTTCTCGCCATAGCTGAGCTATGCGCTCACAACTTATGCGATTGAGCATATTCCCCGCCATAGCTGAGCTACGCGCTCGCAACTTACGCATTGGAGCATATCCCTCACCATAGCTGAACTACACGCTCGCAACTTACGCAGTCGAGCAGACCTCCCACCATAGCCGAGCTACACACTCACAATTTATGTGTTGGAGTACATCTCCCACCATAGTCAAGCTACACGCTCGAACTTTACGCGGTCGAGCATATCTCTCACCATAGTCGAGCTACGTGCTTGCAACTTACACGTTGGAGTACATCTTCTGCCATAGCCAAGCTATGTGCTTGCACCCAACGCATTGGAGTACATCTCCCGCAATAGCGGAACTACACGCTCGCATCTTACGCGGTTAAGTACATCTCCTGCCACATCCGAACTCTGCGCTCGCATGTTATGCGGTAGAGAACATATCTAGGTAAGTAGAGCCCAACGCTCGTACTCTATGCGGTCGAGTTCATCTCTAGCTTACATCGCCAAAACGAGCCTTGCACTCGCACTTTATGCGGTCGAGCCTATCTCCTGTTGACTTCGCCAAGATGAGCATCGCGCTTGCACTGTAAGCGGTCAAGTCCATCTCCCGCTCACCTTTCCAAGACAAGCCTCGTGCTCGCACTCTAAGCGGTCGAGTCTATCTCCCGCTCACCTCACCAAGACGAGCCCCGCACACACTCTATGCGGTTGAGTCCATCTCCCACTTATTTTGCCAAGACAAGCCTCGTGCTCGCACTCTAAGCTGTCGAGTCCATCTCCTGCTCACCTTGCCAAGACGAGCCCTGCGCTCGCACTATATGTGGTTGAGTCCATCTCCCGTTTATCTCACTAAGCTAAGCCCTATGTTCACACTTCACGCGGTTGAGCCCATCTCTTGCCTAATCTTGCGCTCGAAAATATTCATTGTGTAACACGAGAGGCACAAATAACCAAGGACTAGTTCCTGGAATTTATTTCTCTACAGACTTGAGTGGATTATTTCGATTGCATATTTTATCTTTGAAGATTTTTAAGGTCTTCTTTTTGAAACAAATTTTTCAAGAATCGCGGGCAACTATAAGAGATAAAATATAACAGGCTCATGGTATTTTCTAGGTCCACCCAATGAGAGAAACTTATCAAGAGAGAAGAAAGAGAGAGGGAATGAGGGAACAAAGACATAAGGGAGGGTAGCGCGTCAGGTCAGGAGAGAAAATGAGTGATGTGATATAAAATAAAAAGAAGTGATATAAAGCAAAATGGACAAAAGATAAAAGGCTTGGGCACATAGAGTTCAGGAACTTTTGACTAAGCTTCTTGGAGATTTCACATTCTTCAACCTCACAATATAGACTCCAGCAGTACTGAAGAGCATACATGCAAGATTTCTTTATGCTACTATCTAGCCCGTGATCAATACGTACCAAGTTAATATGTAAGGGTACCATAGCTAATATCTAGCAGCTGGCTGCTGACCACAAACGTATCATGTGGCTCCAAATTAAAGCAACTTAACATTGAGTAGTAGTTCTGGAATATTGGTGGTCCTAGCTGCGCGCATGCATGATCTGCATGCTGCTTGCTTTTAATTCATAAATTTAATCAATCTCCTGATTAGGTGGCGATGTTTAACTAGCCCCTAAATATTTCTAGGAAATCAAGCAGCAGTAGTTTGATCATATCTCTATTTCTTCTCCTTTTTATTTTTTCCTGTGTTTTGACGCAACTCACGTGGAACGTTCCAACTTGCAGGTGTGTGTATGAATGCATGATCATGCCAGCAAAGCTTACACCAAATATTAGCTCTAAGTGATTATCAAGTGCATGGTTGTATTACTTAGAGATCAAATATTATAGTCATAAAGAGATATTATAAAAATAAATTTATAAATTGGTATGACTTAGTGATATGATATTACGTTAATATACCTACTAATTGACATTAATAAAAATAATTTTACAATCTAACATACTACGTCAATTAATCACGTTAATTTGTAAATTTTTTTTTATAGAATTTATTTGTAGTTAAAATATTTCTCAAATAGGCAAATAATTGACAAATGAGTAAATAATATCAAATAAATTCTCAATTATTTGATCATGCACGTGTAAAAGATCGACGACGAACAGTACAACTAATTGATTATATATAGATATATACATGCAAGAGACGTACAATAAGATAAGACGTTGGCTGGCATGCCAATCGTATACTAGTCCACTTTATATAGAAGTCTCCATCCTATCGGAATATATGTTCGATAAGGAAACGACGACTAGTACGTACGTCTCGTATAGTCTCTCCATCCAAATATTGTGTATATATATATAAGAATATATATTGATTATACTGCTCCAAAGTCTATCATACGGAGAGGGACAACGGCTATAAAAGCATATATATATATATACACATATATATGATCATCAACTTGGATTATTAATGGTCGTTCATGTTTTAAAAAAATAAAAAATAATTATGCGTAGTCAAATTAACTGATCCCTTGTGCTTGGAAGCCAAAACTCAAGGATAATTACTATATTAATATAAATATTTTAGCCGATCCCACAAACAGATATAGTTTGATACGGTATATTATTAGATTATAAAGTTATTTTTATTGTAAAGTAAATTTAACTTATCATATATATGAAATTATGTCAGAATACATGTGGGTTTACTTGTATAGGATCTTTTTGTAATTGTAACGATTTCGTATATAAAATGTGATGGGAGAAATTAAGGATGTCACACCACGAGTCAGATGGCCCCTAATATGTTGTAAACAAGTAAAGCCACTATTATAAATGTCCAATATTTATGTCCCTGGCCAACACAGACAGGAAAATCCAAAAACAAGCACAAGAGTACGTACCTTAAAAGCCCCCCATCTTAACTCTCGTTTTCGACAAAGAGATCAGATAAACCCCATTTGCAACCACTCTCTCTACTTTGTAAGAGCTTTTGGTTGTTGTCAAAACAAAAGAAAAAGATAATTGATGAGGGACAATACGAGCGAATTCATCAAATTAGGGATAAAGTCCAAAAAACAAAAGAAAAAGGAATATGAACGACAATGGATCGGACGAGGTCAAGTCCTTTTAACTCTCACTTTATGAAAGTGAAAACTCGTTTCAAGAGAGAGAAAATGAGAGGAAACGTCTGTTTATGCCCTTGTTTGAATTGACACTGTGGGCGTCTTATAACCATACTTTTGTTTTAATTGATTGATATTGTGTGTGTGACATAACTATGCTATTTTGTGCCAAATTTTAGGAAGACAACGTTCCCATGTTTTTTGTATCCCTTTACAATAGAATAATTATTCTTCTCAGTCACTATTCGCTACCACCCACTCTATGATCAAATAAAAAATGTCAATGTAGAGTGTAAGGATGAATAGTGACTGATGAATAGCATAACCCTTTACAATATGTAGCTTCGAATATGTATTTACTACTTTTATAATTTCCCAAGCCTATATTAATTATTTATACAGGAGTCCTTGTCTAGATCGCACTCAGGGAGACTTCATGAAAATAGTTGAGCCTCAGAATCATGAAAAAAAAAAAAAAACATCTGACAAGAAGATCAATTTGTTTTTGAATGACAAAAACGAGGGAGAATGTTGGGGAACAAGAAAAGAACCTCAAACATCACAAAACATAATTGCCCATGACGGCCGTCTTCAGAGACCAACCCAACAAAATTTATCAACTCACTACATGACGCTGCAACGGCTCCTTTCTTCGGCTGGCTGCGTAGCAGGTTGCTGGAACCTGTGTGACTCGGCCGGGTTGTAGGTAAACTCGGTAGTATCCAGTCCATACTGGTTTATATAGAGTAAGAAAGAAGGAAAATCACTGGTATTAGCAATGCAAGAGATTGTCATTCCCAGAGAGTATTAATAAGGGATAAATACATTTTCCACCCTCAAATCACAAGGAATTTTGCACTATAAATGCCAACTATCAAAACTGACAAGTTGCACGTTGAAGGGCCCGTTTTCCTTCTTTTTTTCTCTCTTCCGTTCTGTCAATGAGATTTGTACTCTTAAACTACCCTTGCTTTATCCTATCTGCACCACTTGACGATATGCCATACTGTATATATTTGCACCGAGAAACACTACTTTGCCCTCCACATTTGCCCACTCCATTTGACCGCTTGGTCAAAAAAATTTTTTTTTTACTAGTGATTAAGGAAGTGATTTTAAATGTATTGATGTATTTTTTCTATTTTTTAAATTTATTTAAATATGTAAAAAAAATGAAAAAAAAAAAAAAATTTTGCACTCAGCGGTAAGCCCAGCAGTCAACCTGGGGCGGCAGACTAGCCGCACCCATTTGCACCAAGAATAGTCCTGATAGGACAATCATCGTGCAATTTACTTCTAGATGAGAGCTGACTCCTACTCAACTAAAATATTCAAATTTCGATATTTAAGAATCAGACTTTATTTAGCAGCCTAGAATTATTCCACAATGGGTTTAATTGGGATAATCAATCAGGAACATTTATGAGATAATCAGAAAAGAGTACGCTGACAAACATAAATTACACAGCAATTCACAATAGATAATAATATCAGAGAAGGAATTTGAAAGGAGGAGCATTTCAGAAACACAAAATTAACGCTTAAATATGGACTTCTCTGGAAGAAAGCAAAAATTAGAAAGATTGTTAAAATTTCCCACAACCATCATTAAATTCGATAAATAGAGGATGAATAATGGAGGATGAACAAGTGCATCACATAAGCCAAAAGTGGCTTGCAATTACTTTATGATAAATCCAGCTATCATTTAAAACTGGTGTATTTTATGATGGTCAATAGTGCCAGATGGACACCCCGCAACATGCTAATAAAAATATTCGAAGGAAATCTTCTGCTAGAATGGATCATACCTTTTCTCTCATGCGTGCACTCCAAGCATCACTTCTACCTGGACGCTGGTCAAGGGTGCTGGGACCAGGTACACCTGCAGCTGGAGCTGGCGGCCTATTGATCAATGGCTGCCTAATCTGTTGCCTTGGGGCAATGAGCTCATCATCGCTGTCATATTCTACTGGTCTGTTTGCTGCCCTGACCACGAGCGCTAACAAGAATAGGAGTGCCTGCAAATCCATGGAGAATCCTAATAAAGTAGCCAATTGTCTATCACTTATCATTAATCTCGGGGAGAGATAGAGAGAGAGAGAGAGAGAGAGAGAGAGAGAGAGAGAGAGAGAGAGAGAGCCACAGACAGACAGACAGATTCAAATCATGTACAAAGATCTCTCCCATCTCAATAATTCCTTGTTAGTTGGTTCCTGGCCAGCAATAGTCAAGATGGCATGCCAGCCCACAGGGCAACTTCAAACAAGATATAGGGGATTCCAATAACAGGCTCTACCAGCACGTCACCAAGCATCTACTGCTCTAGGCAGTTTGTTAAAGTGCCAGGCATGCTGAAGCGCAAAAGCCTCATGTAGGGGTACATTTGAAAACAGATTTCCACCAATTTGAATGCTGATTTATTTATTTATCATTTATTATGGCTAAAATAAGATTTTATTGATAGAAGCAAATAGGCATAGTCCAAGTACACAGGAGGTATACAAAGAGAACACTTAGTTACAAGTTAGGGACTAGAAATGGATACTGATTTTGTTTCATACAAATAGTAAAATTGCCATTTGCAAAAGGAAAGACTAGAAAAGGTAAATTCCTGAAATTTAGAAAAAGAAATATTGTCATCCCAAAATTCTTTGCGTCTTTATCTCAGTTGTATTTCCACTTCATCAAATGGAGTCTATATAGACTAAGCCAATATTGTCAACACATGATTTTTGGCACTATGAAAATCATAATTCAAAGAAAAAAAGGCAATCATGTTGTGCTTACCTCCAAAACAACAGCTCCAAGAGCAACCCATTTTATAATTTTCCAGTGCTCTTTCAGAAAGTCATATATCGAGTCAAAATCTCCAGTGCTGTCTGTTGGAATTTCCTACAAATGAACTTGAAACTTATTAGATGACAAAATGCACGATCTTAAATTTCAAACATCAATTAAAAAACACTCACTTCTTCCCAGCTTTTGTCAAAATATATGAAGCCTGCACATGCCAGCTCTACCAAGATCAATAAGATCACCAATACTGAGTACTATCTTGGCCTAAGGAAACCAATAATCACAACAGAAAAATGAGCATTTCGAAAAAGCAGCCTATCAGACATCAGAATTTTTTTATTACATTCCATTATGCATGACATTAGAAGCATGTATGGCTGTGGTGCATACAACGGTTGCATTGCAGTTATTCCTTGATGGACAAAGACAGATATAAATCTCTTGCCTTTTTATGAAAAATGAATACTATCAAATATCAAGATAAATGCACGAGTTATTTGGATACACAAGTCAAGCAGCATCCATTGCGTGTCACAGCTCCGATACAACCAAAACAAGAGATGACGAAGAGAATAACTCCTATAGCAATAAATAAGTATATGAACCTGCAAATACATTATGCAAATATTTCAGTCAATTGGTTTGAAGCATAGACATGGTCTTTTTTGTCTGAATAGATTTAACATACGAATGTGCATACATCTAGGTATCAATATGACAAAAGAAAATGAATCCAAATTTTTTCTTATAAATTAAATTGATAAAAGCACAACCTTTTCTACATAGCGAACAGATGCAATGGAAGACAACCAGAGACATGTTCACGTGAAATGATTTTTGACCTCTAAAGAATCGACAGAGATAGTCGACAGTAATATTTTTACTAGTAATAACTTAAGATTGCTTATTTCATTATTATTATTATTATTTTTCAATCCAATTTGGCTGTGGGTATTGAGAAATGCATGTTCTACATCACACGAAATCCAATTCCACACTGTGTCTGCATGTGCTTTTGTGTGTCTGTGTATGACAAAAGAAAGAGAGTAACTAAAGGTTTTGGGAATGAATATATAAATATATATGAAGAAGTAGGGACATTCCACTCTCCCCCACTAAAATCAAAAGTCCTAGTCAAAGCCCATGTCCCACTAAGTGCCCCATCGCCTCATGGTGTTAGTAGGTCGGCTCCGATACCATTTGTAATGACCGAAGGAAAAACAAAATCACATTGGGATTACATTGCAAAAGTACTTTTCAAGGTTACAATTTGAGCTTTCTACAATCAGTATTATAAGTCCAGTTTCACCGAGTAAGAAATATATATGGGACTTGATATGATGTACTTTTATGATACTCATTCACCTCTATCATACTTCACCTACCCAAGGTGATATTTAGAGTAGCATTACATTTCGGGCAGCCTCGATATCTTTTCACCATCCAGTAAACAAGTAAAAATCCTCAAGCCTATGAAACATTGGTAAAGAGCAGCCTATATGTATTTTGAAAAGGTATTGGCATTACTTATAAAGAGATTGTACCAATATCTAATGGCTCAAGCCAAGATCAATACTTGCTTCCAGAAATTAAATGCTATAAAAAAAAATTTACATGGGAAGATGTAACAGTTTAAAGGCCAACATAGCAAAGAAGTTTTAAGCACTTGTGAGGCAGATCTTGCAACAGGTTTTCACTCCACAAAAATGAAAATTAAGACCGAAAAAAAAAATATTTCTAATAAATTTTTTAAGACATCAATGATAGGCAGTAAGGATCAAACACTACATTAACAATTATGAAGCAAAATTAAACCCATTTCAGATACATTTTGTTTTTTCAGAATGAGGGAGAGGAAGGGAATCTCAAACGTGGCTTTTTTTTTCATGTTTCCTTCATTCCCTCAAAAAATGATATGGAACTCAATAAATTTGAGGTATAAATTATCTGTTCAATCGAAATCAGGCACAAAAACTCAGTTCTGCATTTTCTACCAAGTCACATTTCAAAATAAACAGATAAGGCAGTTTATTCAATGATTTTAACGAAGCCAAAACTATGAACAAATCAGAAACCCAAAACAAATTTTCGCCAAAATGAGCAGCAGCCATACCAAGCTTTCGGCAGGTCACCGAAAATACTACTCGACAGAGAAACACCCATAAGCAGTGGTCGGCCGAGCAGTATCAAGTTTTCATCGCCTCTCACATCTGAGGCCACAAGGGTGTTACTGGTAGATCTTTCGTACTCGACCAGCAAGTAAATCCCATAGCCAACCATGGCCAGACCCACAAGGCTCAACAAGAGGTTAAGAAGCTTCAATAGGCACTCCAAGCACCCTTTGCATGCCATTCTCCACAGCACCTCCAATCCTTTCGATCAAAATCCAAATGGATCTCCACTATTCAACCCAATTGCAAATATCTTCTATACAAATCCGCCGCTTACCCAACGATCAATTACTTGTACGTATAACTACTACAAAATCTGTAAAAATCACATTAGAAATGAGTAATGAATCAATATATTAGAAATTAAACTCCTATTTCTTTATCAGAAAAGCCAAAGAAAGAAGATTGACTAGATTTCAGTAGTTTCAGATTAATCCAAAAAACGAGCCATATACCAACCATTATTAGGCTTAGTCGAGCTTCAATTGTAACAATAATTTATTTATTTTTTTTAAAAGAAGGTTTCAATAGCCAAAAAAAATTCAATTTCAGCTTCCAGATTTCCCCCCTTTTTTTCGCTTTCTGCAAATATTTCAACGAACATTGTGGAACGAAAATCTAACTTAACCCCCGAGCATCCGGATCACGATGAAATGCATGCAAATACCCATTTACTAAAAATAAACTATAGAAGAAAAACGAAAAAAAAAAATATGAAGAATAAATAATTAGATCTGAGAACAAGATAACTTAAATCTTCTTAACCAAAACCAGAAATACGGATAATGAAAAGAGAAGGCGTCTAAATCTTAGAACTTACGGATAGAACCGCTGAGATTTTCGGGTTGCAAGAGAAGCTCCCTTTTCTTTTTCCTTTTCCTCCCGATGATTCTGAAAACACAGAGACAGAGAGAGTCTGGAAATTCGAAGGTGAAAGTGGAACACTAAGGTGGCCCCACATTCTTGTAGCCAGCTGGCACTTGCCTTTAAGCACTTGTATTTTTTACTGCTACGTAACCGATTTGATATCCGAAATTTACATTTATACTCTATTTACAACCCATGCTTAGAGCTTTCATCTAAACGTATTTCTGTGGCTAATTGTGTCAATTCATATCTTCCAGTTTGTCGGTTAGGGCGGCGCCTGATTGACTTCCTTTGATAGGGAATATCTGGCCATGAGCTAAACGACGGCGTACTCAGTTTTTTTAATTTCTGAGTTGAAAGAGAAAAAACGTAAGAACCGATAAAATGCTGAGAAAACCTATTAAACATTGAAATGTAGTATTACTCAAACTTGCTGATGAGAACACTGGTATTGACTTACCCATTGAAATCTTACTAGTCTCTATCATGCCTAATATTTCTTAGGTATCATTATGTTCAGATCACTTTGAGCTACAGTAAAATTATCTTTGGAATCATATTCGGCCAACTACTGAGGTCTCGTTTCGTTACACAGTTCAGATGAGATGAAATAAGATATTTTAAATAATAATAAGATTTTTTAGTTAGATGAGATGAGATAGTTTATAAAAAAATATGTTTTAGTAATGAGACAAGATGAGATATTTTGTAAAAAAAAATATGTTTAGATAATTAGATGAGATGAAATGATCTTAACTTTTTGAAAATTTGATAAAGCGATGGGTCCCACCTATTATTGAAATTTATTTTTAATTATTGGGAAGAAAATATTATGAATATATTAAAAATAAGTAATATCTATTGTTAATTTAAAAACTCATAAATATTGACTTTCTCAAAATATATTTTTTGTAGTTGACTGTGATTATTTCAATATTCTCAAATATAAACGCATTTATATGTTAAACGAAATTATTCTAATTATGATCTATTTATTATACTATATTCTATAAAATTCAAAATATATTTTTCTAATTATATATTACATATAAAATAAAAAATTTTAATAAAAAATTATATATATTAAAAATGTGGTAGTTAGCATTACTATAGTAGTACTATAGAGAGATGAAACTTTGTAGCAGATCAACTATAGCTTTACTATATTGTTACTGCAGCGATGGTTGAAAAATCAGTGAATAGAATTTTATATTCTATAGTTTGGATAGGCAGATAAAAGATGAAGTTGCTACTTATTGTTGCTACTTTTCTGCACTTATTGTTGCTACTTTTCTAGTCTTCTTTCTAAAAACTTCGAAGGAGTTCTTATCTCCTTTCATCCAGCTATCTCAGACTTCATACATCAATTATCTCTGCTTCTAAAGCTTTTCAACAAATGGATATGGATGCTCTGATCCTTCAGACAAAGGCATTATCATGGCATGATCTTCATCTCCAACCTGCCCCAGAGAAAGCCAAAGCAATTTCAGATAAAATCTTGGTAGGAAGGTTAGTTGCAGATCGTCCTTTGAACAAGTATGCTATACATTCCAGCATTAAAGCCTCTTGGAACTTCATCCATAATTTTCTTATTGAAGATATGGATATAAATAAGTTTATCTTCACCTTTAGAACATCTCAAGATAAATTAAGAGTGCTTAACCAAGCTCCATGGAATATTAAAGGCCATTTACTAATTCTGAAGCCATGGTCTCCGGGAGCTACCCTCCAAGAAATCAGTTTAAATCATGCAGTTTTTAATGTACAAATTCATGGTCTACCCTTAGATCATATTACTCTTGATAATGCAATAGACATTGGGAAAGCTCTTGGAAATTTGATCAAAGTGGAGGAAGATCCTCTTTATGGTTTAGCATTCCGAAAGTATATTAGGCTTAAAGTTGAGCTTGATGTCACTAAGCCTCTTCAGCAAGGGTTCAAAATGCCGAGACTCGGCAACCATGAAATTTGGATTGCTATAAAATATGAAAAATTGGCTGACTTTTGTTATGCATGTGGACGGATTGGTCATTCCCAAATCTTTTGTGGGTTCTTAAGCTCAATTCCTACAAGATTATCATTCGGCCCATGGATAAGAGCAGAATTTCAAAGTAATTTTGAGTCTACTCAGAATTTTCATCAAACAAGTGATGGGCAAAATGATGAAGTTGCCCCATTTGCTCATTCCCCTCATTCGGTTTCAACCAAAGGAAAAGGAATACAAAATTTAAATGTAAGCAAGCAGCCGGATATCCCATTACTCAGTACAGACAGTCTTACCAAGCATGGTTTTGAATCAATTCCAGCAAACGATCCGGCATGGCTGCACTTGATCTCTCCTCATTCGAGCTCTGTAAATCTGGAAGATATTTCCACGCCAGCCAACTCAACTACTCTACACAGCTACAGTGACTCTAGCTCATTACTTTCCTCACCAAGAAACTTAAATTCACTCACTGTTCAGCCAGCTATCGAATCCAGCAGCCATACCTTGCATCATAGCAAAATATCCCTTCTGTCTTCAAGTCAAGCAGTGCAGGTGGCAGCTGAAGGAAGTGATCGAAGTCAAGCAGTGCAGGTGGCAGCTGAAGGAAGTGATTGGGTACAGGAACAATACTCACTCCTCTCATCTATTGAATCAGCGCAGCACCGACCCCCATGGAAAACACAATGGAAACAAATCTATACAGCTATGCAAGGTTATAAAAGTCAGACGGAAAGAAGTGGACTTGGGTTAGGTATCGGGCTTGGGCTTGGACTTGGGCTCAGTTCTATTAATCAAAAGGAATCTAGGCCTTTATACATGGACTCTCCACCGATCCACTCTAAAAGGCCTCAGTCTGCTTTCTTTGGTAATAAACCTGAGCTTCTTTTCAATAATTCCCCGGTTATCAGTCCCTTAACGGTCCATCAGCACAGCATCTCGTCTTCAAATGCTCCAGTCGGATTACAAGCTTATTCTTCTACACATACAGATTCGACATCAGAGTTGGCTATATCGACTCCTCATCTGAATATTCAATTGATAGAAGATTCAAATATTAACTCTGGAACTACTCCGATGCAGATAGAGATGGCAGCTAATTTATCATCTGATTATATCCAAAGTGAAAAATTAGAAAGAAATATGACCAGAGTTCATCAAGCATCCAGTGTTATCACTTCTTCCAAAAGAAAATCTCCAATTGAATCTTTTGAAGCTCCAAAGAGGAAATCACAGCGTCTTATCAAAGTGGAAAAAATAGACTCTATTGAATATCCTTCAAAACCACAGACAGATGAAGCTTCTATGGCTGGTATTTTGCTGGATTTGCATTCAGGTTCTATTGGGAAGGAGAAAAAATTAAAAGGGAAGGAAAAATTTAATCCTTACAGTAGACCACCAACACACCCACCAGGAAAGTCCAAATTAGCTAGCGAGGCAAGCTTAAAAATGCCTCCCCCCGATAAGTGAAGACATTGGTATGGAATTGCAGGGGATTAGCCCGTCCCAAGGCAATCAGAAACTTAAGGGCTAATATTAGGAAATATAACCCGGATGTAATCTTTTTGTCGGAAACTTTGGTGTCGGATGATCGCACCTTGTCTATTGTACATAGTTTAGGTTTCCAAAATTTTGTTCACTATCCAGCAGATTGTAAAAAAGGGGGACTGCTACTTTTATGGAGACCGGGTGTAGAAATAGAACCTGTAAATATTAATATTAATGCAATTTCTGTTTTAGTTTACTCTGATCCTGCACATCACCCATGGTTGATTACCTATGTATATGCACCAGCCCAATGGAATAACAAAGCTAGCTTCTGGAGTCATTTAGATTCATTATATCAATCTTTTCCAGGGCCTTGGATTTGTTTGGGTGATTTCAATGATCTTATTGATCAATCTGAAAAATTTGGTGGAAGATCTATCTCTTATAATCCTAATAGGGGTCTTAAAGCTCTTATGGATAGGAATGGTCTAATTGATATTGGATATATGGGCCCTAAGTTTACATGGACTAATAACAGACAAGGTCAAGCCCTTATAAGAGAAAGATTAGATCGAGCTATTGCAAATCAAGAATGGCGACTACTTTTCTCTGATGCTACATTGCAACATCTTGCATCATCAGCATCTGATCATCATCCCATTATGTTACAAACTACGGCTAATGTTCGTCAAGCGCCTTCCTTCAAGTTTGAAGAATTCTGGATTCGTGAGCCATTAAGCCACCAAATTATTAGTGAAGCCTGGAGTAAATCCCATGTGGGTAATCCGTCTTATATTCTTTGCAAGAAGATCAAATCAACTAAAGAAGCTCTTAAAGTCTGGAACAAAGATCATTTCGGGAAAATCAACCACAATATTCATCAGATTGAAAGTGAGCTTCTCAAGGTACAAGAAGATGTCATGACTCCCTACAATCAAGATATGGAGCGGTTTCTGCAAAATAAGCTCAACAAGCAAAGAGAATATGAAGAAATATTATGGAAGCAAAAATCAAGACTCACATGGCTTACTTCAACGGATCTCAATACCAAATTTTATCATTTGACAACAACTATCCGGAGAAGAAGGAATGCTATTGACTCTATCAAATTGGCTCCAGGTATTTGGTCAATGGACCCCACTGTCATAGAGGATTCTTTTATTAATCATTTTAGAACTATATATTCCTCTTCAAATCCAATTATTCCGGATCAACTGGACAATCTCTTCGACAAGCAAATTTCAGAAATAGAGAATGAATCTCTAGTTGCAATACCAGAAGAACAGGAAATATTGAAAGCTCTAAAGCAGATTCCCAGCAATAAAGCTCCAGGGCCAGATGGAATGACCGCACTATTCTACAAACACTATTGGAGTATTATAAAAAAAGATGTTATATTGGCAGTTCAGAATTTCTTTAGCAGTGGACAGCTTCTAAAGCAGATCAATCATACCAATATTGCTCTTATTCCAAAGACAACTTCTCCAAATAGTCCTGGTCAATATCGCCCTATTAGCCTCACAAATGTCAGCTACAAGATTATCACAAAGATCATGTCTAACCGTCTTAAAATCCTTCTCCCAAAAATAATTTCTCCTCTCCAGACAGCATTTGTTCCAGGTCGAAATATCAAAGAAAATACCATTATAGCTCATGAGCTTTTTCACCATCTCAAAAAACAAACAGGCAAAACAGGTTCACTGGCACTTAAGCTAGATATGGAGAAGGCTTTTGATCAGGTGGAGTGGGATTTCCTCTTTATAGTGATGCAAAATCTGGGTTTCAATCATAAATGGATACATCTGATAAAGGGGTGTATAACAACAGTATCTTTCTCTATTCTCATTAACGGTTCACCAAGAGGCTTCTTTAAATCTCAACGAGGTATTAGACAAGGTAACCCAATATTACCCTTTCTCTTTATACTGGTAACAGAAGCTCTCTCTAGAATCTTATTGAAGGCTGAAGCACAACAGAAGCTGGAAGGGATTCGAATAAGTAGAAACAGTCCAAAGGTGTCACACCTTTTATTTGCAGATGATACAATCATTTTTGCTAAGGCCACGGAAAAAAATGCCCAAACTATTTTAGAGTGCCTTGCAACATATCAAAATTGGTCAGGACAAAAAGTCAATTTGTGCAAATCTTCAGTGTTTATCACAAGAAATACTAGCCAGGCAACAAAAGCATCTATCTCCCAATGGCTACCTTACAAATCGACCTCAGCTAGAATGAAATATTTGGGATTACCTAATTCTTTCAGCAGAAGCAAGAAAGAGAATTACAATGATCTGTTGAGTAAAGTGGGGAAAAAATTGGAAGGCTGGAAATCAAAGCTACTAGCTCAAGCAGGAAGAACTATGTTAATCAAGTCTGTNAGGCTGGAAATCAAAGCTACTAGCTCAAGCAAGAAGAACTATGTTAATCAAGTCTGTTGTAAGTACAATTCCTTCTTATCATATGAACACTTTTCAGCTTCCAAAGTCTATTTGTAACACTCTGGATATTGCTTTCAAAAATTTTTGGTGGGGATTCTCGAAAGACAAAACTTATAATTTGACTCTGAAGTCCTGGAAATCTATTTGTCAGCCAAAGAAGGAAGGTGGTCTTGGTATTAGATTGATGGACAAAATGAATCAAGCTATGTTAGCCAAAACAGGATGGGAACTAAGTGGATCTAGAGATGGTTTATGGCGGTCAATTCTGGCCACTAAATACTTCAGGAACACAACTTTTTGGGAAGTTTCGCAGAAGGCATCAGATTCAACTATGTGGAAGGGAATACTCAAAACTAGAGATCTACTAAAAAAAGGCCGATGTTTTCAAATTCATAGTGGAGAATCGGTAAATATTTGGCAGGATCCATGAATTCCTTCACTGGTTAATTTCAAGCCACAACCAATCCAAGGTATGGAACTAGAAACTTCTACTCTTAAAGTTTCAAATCTCATCCAGAGTAGCCCTCGGATTTGGGATGTACCAAAAATGCAAAATCTTTTTGATTGTCATAGTATATCAGAAATACAAAAAATTCCGATATCCACACGAGCTTTTGAGCAAGACAAAGTGGTTTGGATCTTAAACCATAGTGGGGAATACTCAGTCAAAACTGCATATCATGCTACAATAAATGATCAAGTCTCAACAAGGCACCACCCATCAATGATTCTCTTCAAGCCTATGTGGAGTCTTAGAATTCATGATCGTCATAAACTACTCATTTGGAAGCTTCTATGGAATATTCTTCCTACTCGAACCAGACTTGGGGATATTATCACCAATCAAGAAACTGAAGAATGTGTTTTATGTAGCTATGAGAAAGAAACTCTGATGCATTTATTTGTTGAATGTCCTATCAATAGGATTCTGTGGCAACAAAGCCCTTGGCCATTAAATCTGGTAATGTTGCCTATTGGTTCTATCTCAGACTGGATCAAAATGATCATCTACCCGGAAAAGGAATTGGGGCTTCGGAAAGAAGAAAGGCATCATTTTCAACTCTTTGCAGTGATAATGTTAGATTTCATTTGGAGAAAGAGAAATGACATTATTCATAATCATAATTCTCTATCAATTGAAGAAGCAAATATCCAGATCAAGCGCATCTATGAAGCTTACAAAAATGCATGGCAGGAAAAATTTGAACAACAAAGCAAAAAAGAAAAATGGTATCCTCCTCCTCCGGATTATCACAGTTTCTCTTTTGATGCAGCAGTACGTGATCAGTTCTCAGTAATCTCAACAATTCACAGAAATCATCATGGAGCTATTCTGGGAATAAGAACGGAAAAAGTGCATACCATTACCCCTTTAATTGCAGAAGCAATGGCAGCATTGCTAGCAGCCAATATGGCTTCAACTCAAAGTCAAGCAATAATTGAAGGGGATTCCCAATTAGTAATTTCCTCCATTACAAGTTCGGATGCCTCCTCTTTTTGGAACATATCAGCTATTATTAAGGACATTCAGTACATATCCAATTCTCATAAAGATTGGAAATTTGTGAAGATACATCGATCCCAAAATCGATGCGCGCACTCAGTGGCGCAATGGGCAGCTACCAATCTTGTTTTTGGAAGCATACCCTTAGCTAATATTCCTAGTTGTTTTCTGTATATTGATAGCGGAAAGGATCCACCTTAAACTTTGTATTCCTATTTTTATAATATGCCTATGCTTGATTAGAAAAAAAAAAAAAAAACTGGGCATCCAAACCAGGCTAATTTATTTATTATTTATTATGTCGAGTTTTGACTCAATGGTTTTAAAAATACAATTTTTTTCTAAAGGGCTATAGACTCTTGAAATGTGCCTGTGCACTGCCTGGAGGTTCTCTGGGATGAAGAGATCGTATCGAGAGAAAGGCGACAAATTAGTGAAAAGCCCTCTCTAAATTAACTTTGCATTATTTTGATTTCTAGGTTGTTGGATATGACCATGGAGTTGATGTTGTATATATCTTAATGTTTTGTGATTGAAAATGAAGTTATTTTAGATTAATAGACGAGTTTGATGTATTTTAATGTATAGATTATCGGTGATTATGAAAATGAAAAAAATATATATTAAAAAAGTAAATAAAAATATATTTTATTATTATAGAGGATGAGATAGTTAATCTCAAAAAGTGATATATTGAGATTTTATTATACATACATCTGTTATTTTTAGAGTAATGTTTTATATAACTGTGGAGTGCGTAAATTTCTTATAATATTTTTTAGAATAAATTAGATTTATTATTAAAAAATTAATTTTTTTTATATAGATCTCATATTTATTTATTTTTTTTAAATACATGAGATTTATAAACTTTATAACTGTAAATATCATTTCTTTTATATTTAAAAAAAAATAGTAAATAGCTAAGAAATATAAAGGAGTTTTCACTTTGAAATAATAAAAGAAAATTAAATGACCGTTACCACACATTTTTTTCCACGTAGCTAGAAAGAACTGGGTCCCGCGTGAAAAAAAACTGGCGGGAGATAATCCAAAACCGTCCCCTAACGGTCGTTCTACGACAACAACCAACGGTCAAGGAGTTCAGGTAAAGAGTAAAAACCGACCAAAAAAAAATAATAATAATAATGGAAGTTGAATTAAAAAATACCTACTCAAATAATAATCACAGTCCAAAGAATTAAAATAATGACCAACCCTTATTATTATATATTCCGACGATGCTATGAGTCAGTATGTTGTGTAAATAATTGGACGTGTCGTGCACTGCACATGCTTCTCCATGCACATCCGATTTTTTGAGTTTTTCTTTTTTTTTTTCGTAAATTACTATAAGAATAAAAGTTTCTACAGCTCTAAATGGATTATTATTTTTTAATGATATTGGGTGTTCGAGAACGAAGTCTCAACTAATCCTGAAAGTGCACAGACTTTTGACATAGTTTATTGCAAGTGCACGTCGGATAATTTAAGAGGAACTTCTCTATATCTGATGGCCCATAGAAATTGTTTGCACAAGTCGCTAGCTTAAACCCTGTTATTTTATAAATTATCTCACATCTGTAAAAGGAACATCTACAATGAGATGCAGCAGGGAAGAGAAACACCCCCACCCCCCAAAAAGAACCATCATTTTCAGCTCCCTTCCACTATTTGAGCTCTACCTGCATTGACCAACTTTTTAGACCATACTTTTCTGTATGGATGCCTCCTAAGGGCCCCTGGGAGGTTAATGGAGTATTTGCTTTGTGGTACCAAGCAAAATGAACAATGGAAGAGGCCCCACAAAGCCGAAGACACCATTCACGTTACAAAACATCAAAATTATGTTTCTTTTTAATTTCTTAGGTTTTGCATCCTATGAAGAAACTAGAGTTTTTTTTTATGAATAAACAAACCAGACAGATGTTGGTAACACCTAGGATCCAAATGGAATCAACACCAATACATGCCACTGATACTTTCAGTTGAACAATGCATAAAGCTCTGCTGTAGATAAGAAATCATTTCTTCTCTTTCTTTAAATTAAAGCAACTGTGCAGAACTATTCATAACTCCGTCAATCAACTATGCTCATCTGCAACTCCACAAGAAAACCCCTACTATGGCAGATTGGCAGTACAGATTTTACACACCAAATGGTAATGCATTTGACAAGAATATTTGTTTCTGAATTACAAAAACGAGGGAGAATGTTGGGGAACAAGAAAAGAACCTCAAACATCACAAAACTCAACAAAAAGAAAAAGATCAGCTTCGTAGAGATTTGGAATTAGTTACAACATAATTGTCCATGACAGCCGTCTTCAAAGACCAAACCAACAAAATTTATCAACTCACTACATGATGCTGCAACAGCTCCTTTCTTCGGCTGGCTGCGTGGCAACTTGCTGGAACCTGTGTGACTCGGATGGGTTGTAGGTAAACTCGGAGGTATCCAGTCCATACTGGTTTACATAGGAGTAAAAAGGCAAATCAGTGGAATTATCAATGCAAGAGATTGCCATTCCCAGAAAGTATTAATAAGGGATAAATAGATTTTCCACCCGCATCACAAGAAATTTTGCACTTTAAATACCAACTATCAAAACTGGCAAGTTGCACGTTGAAGGGCCCCTTTTCCTTCTTTTTTTCCTCTCTTCCTTTCTGCCAATGAGATTTGTACTCTTAAACTACCCTTGTTTTATCCACTCTTTACCAGTTAACGATATGTCATACCATATATATTTGCACCAACAATAGTCCAGATAGGACAATCATCATGCAATTTACTTCTAGACGGTAGCTGACTCCTACTCAACTAAAATATTCTAAATTTAGGAATCAGACTTTATATTTAGCAGACTAGGATTATTTCGCAAAGGGTTCAATTGGGTGCTGCAAATCAATCAGGAACATTTATAAGATAATCAGCAAAGCTACACTGACAAACATATTACACAGAAATTCAATAAATATAATATTTAATATAAGAGAAGGAATTTGAAAGGAGGAGCATTTCAGAAAAACAAAACTAATGCAGAAATATGGAATTATCAGGAAGAATGCAAAAATTAGAAAGATTGTTAAAATTTTCCATAACCATCATTAAATTCAATAACAGGGGATGGATGAGAGCATCACATAAGCCAAAATTGACTCGCAAACTTGATGACAAATCCAGCTATCATTTAAAACTGGTGTATTTTATGATGGTCAATAGTTGAACTGCCACAGAAAACCCTCCAAGACTGCCAGATAGACACCCCGCAACATGCTAATGAAAATATTTGAAGAAAATCTTCTGCTGGAATAGATCATACCTTTTCTCTCATGCGTGTACTCCAAGCATCACCTCTACCCGGACGCTGGTCAAGGGCACTGGAAACAGGTACACCCACAGCTGGAACTGGTGGCCTATTGATCAATGGCTGCCTAATCTGTTGCCGTGGGGCAATGAACTCATCATCACTGTCATATTCTACTGGTCTGTTTGCTGCCCTGACCACGATCGCTAACAAGAATATAAGTGCCTGCAATTCCATGGAAAATCCAAATAAAGTAGCCAATTGTCCATCACTTATCACTTACATCAGAGAGAGAGAGAGAGGGAGAGACAGACAGATTCAAATCGCGTACAAAGATCACTCCCATCTCAATAATTCCTTGTTAGTTGATTCGCACCAATATAAATACCTTCTTAATTCAAATTTTCTCTTCCAAGTTCTAGAGAGGATGGGTCAAGATGGCATGCCAGCAACAGGGCAGCTCCAAAGCAGATATAGGTGATTACAGTCACAGGCTCTACCACCATGTCACCATTCACCAAGCATCTTCTGCTCTAGGCAGTGTTGTTAAAGTGCCTGGCATGCTGAAGCGCTAAGGCTTCGTGTAGCCTAGGTGCATTTGAAAACAGATTTCCACCAAGTTGCATGCTGATTTTTGTTTTGATTGGTAAATTAGGATTTTATTGATAGAAGCAAATAGTATAACCCAAGTACACATGAGGTATACAAAGAGAACACCTAATTACAAGTCAGGGACTAGAAATGGAATACTGATTTTGTTTCATACAATTAGTTAAATTTCCCAATTAAAAAAGGAAAGACAAGAAAACGTAAATTTCTGTAATTTGGAAAAATAAATATGGAAAATGCTATGGGTCCCGATTGTTGTTGTTGTTTTTTTTTTTTATTATTTTTTTTTATTTAATGATTAAGGAAATATTTTTTAATGATGTTGTGATTTTTTTAAAATTGTTTTAAGGGATTAAAAAAAGCATGAAAAAAATCCAAAAAAAAAAAAAAAGCAGCTTACACTTATGGGGACAATGTGTCGGGACCCGTAGCACTACCCAAGAAATATTGTCATCTCAAAATTCTTCGCATCTTTATCTCAGTTGTATTTCCACTTCATCAAATGGAGTCCATATAGACTATGCCAACATTGTCACCGTGCGATTTTTGACATTATGAAAATCATAATTCCCAAAAAAAAAAAAAAAAACAGAAAAGAATGCTTACCTCCAAAACAACAGCTCCAAGAGCAACCCATTTTACAATTTTCCAGTGCTCTTTCAGAAAGTCATATATCAAGTCAAAATCTCCAGTGCTGTCTGTTGGAATTTCCTACAATTGAACTTGAAACTTATTAGATGACAAAATGCACTATCTTAGATTTCAATTATCAATTGAAAAACACTCACTTCTTCCCAGCTTTTGTCAAAAAATATGAAGGCTGCACATCCCAGCTCTACCAAGATCAACAGGATCACCAATACTGAGTACTATCTTGGCTTAAGGAAACCAATAATCACAACAGAAAATGAGCATCTTGAAAGAGCAGCCTATCAGGCATCCAATTTTTTTATTATATTCCATGATGCATGACGCATTAGAAGCATGTATAGCTGTGGTGCATAAAACAGTTGCATTTGCAATTATTCCTTGATGGACAAACACGGATATAAATATCTTGCCTCTTTTGATAAATGAGTACTATCAATATTAAGATAGAGAATATCTTCCCACAGGTGCTACTGATTTCCTCCAAATAACAGCCTCCAAAGGTGGCCTGCCACTTAGACACCACATATTCTCAATCTTGGACCACACTGCAGAGGAAGAAAAAAAATTTCCATCTCCCATGCTTCACTCCCATCCTCCCTCTCTCTCTCTCTCTCTCTCTCACACACACACACACACAGAGGAAAAGCATCGACAGTCTCCCCCCAAATCCCCTGCCGCCGCCACCGCAAATGTTGGTAATGGGATCTATCGGAGATCTCAAATTCGAATTGGAGAGTGGGACTTCATTCTGGTTAGAAACAGAACCCAGAAATTTATAAGTTCTCTCTTTTAAAAAACAAATGATTTTGGGAAAAAAAATGCAAGCAACTTAACACAGGCCCAGATCCTACACGCAATGAGCAAGCAAAATTCACAACAACGACTCGGAAAGAGAGAAAGTATCAAGAGCAAGTAGAAAGGAGTTAGCTAAGGTCGGGAGATGCAACGGTTTGAAGGGTTGCGCCGGTCTGGTTTGGAGCTCCTCCGACGGTGTGACGGTCGTACGACATGCACCCAAAGTTCTGGTTCGTCGAAATGGGTCTCTCTTCACAGGAGAAAAATAAATACATGGGTGCAAAAATTTTGCTTTAGCTATCATGAGATGCGGTGCAGGAGTTTTCTAAGAGGAGTGCTGATGTGTCAACTCTTTATTGGATGCCGTTAAAATCACAAAATTGGAGTTACCATTCAAAAGAGGAACTATTAAGATAAAATGCATGAGTTGTTTGGATACACAAGTCAAGCAGCATCCATTCCGTGTCATAGCTCCGATACAACCAAAACAAGATATGATGAAGAGAATAACTCCTATAGCAATAAATAAGTATATGAACCTGCAAAAACATTATGCAAATAATTTCAGTCAAGGGGTTTGAAGCATAGACATGTTCTTGTTGTCTGAATAGATTTAAGACGTGAATATGCATACATTTTGGTATCAGTACAGGTTTTTCCGCACTGTCTACGTGTGCTTTTGTGTGTTTGTGTATGACAAAAGAAACAGAGTAACTAATGGTTGTGGAAATATATATATATATATATGAAGACGTTTGGACATTCCAGTCTCCTCCACTAAAATCCCAAAACTCCTAGACAAGGCCCATGTTCAGCAGAGTGCCCCATTGCCACATGGTATTAGTAGGTTGGCTCTGATACCATTCGTAATGACCCATGGAAAAACAAAATCACATTGGGATTATACTCAAAAAGAACTTGTCAAGGTTGCAATTTGAGCATTTTGTGGACAATTGTTATAGACTTTAATGGTCTCAACTTTCATGATTTCCTTGTAATTGTTGCTAGTTCCTAACTAGGTGTAATCACATGTATACTCCCAGCGTACTTGGGCTATGCCTATTCTATATCAATAAAATATCTTATTACTTATAAAAACAAAGGTTACAATTTGAGCTTTCTAAAATCATTATAAGTCCAATTTCACCAACTAAGCAATAAATGTGGGACTTGACACGATGTACTTAAAAGATATTCACCTCTATCATACTTCACCTACCCAAAGTGAGATTTAGAGAAGCATTACGTTTTTGGCACCCTCAATATCTTCTCACCATCCAGTAAACAAGGAAAAATTCCGAAGCCTATGAAACATTGGCAAAGAGCAGCCTATATATATTTTGAAAAGGTATTGGAATTACTTATAGAGAGATTGTACCAATATCTAATGGCTCAAGCCAAGATCAAAACTTGCTTCCAGAAATCAAATGCTATAAAAAATTTTACGCATAGGAAAACATAAGTTTCTAAAGGCCAATGAAGCAAAGAAGTTTCAAGCACTTGTGAGGCAGATCTTGCAACAGGTTTTCACTAAGCAAAACTGAAAACTAAAACTGAAAAAAGAGTATTTCTAATAAATTTTTTAAGACATCAATGATAAGATGTAAGGATCAAATATTACATTGACAATTATGAAGCAAAATTAAACCCATTTCAGATATATTCCTTTTTTCTTTTGAAAGAATGGCAGAAAAGAAGGAGAATCTCAAACGTGACTTTTCACCATGTTCCCTTCATTCCCTCAAAAAATCAAATGGAACTCAAGGAATTTGAGGTATAAAAGATCTGTTCATTCGAAATCTGGCACACAAACTCAGTTCTGCATTTTCCATCAAGTCACATTTCGAAATAAACTGATAAGGCAGATATTCAATAAGTTTGATGAAGCCAAGACTATGAAAAAAATCAGAAATTGAAGACAAATTTTCGCCAAAATGAGCAGCAGCCATACCAAGCTTTCGGCAGGTCATCGAAAATACTACTCGACAGAGAAACACCCATGAGCAGTGGTCGGCTGAACAGGATCAAGCTTTCATCGCCTCTCACATCTGAGGCCAGTAGGGTGTTACTGGTAGATCTTTTGTACTCGACCAGCAAGTAAATCCCATAGCCAACCATGGCCAGACCCACAAGGCTCAACAAGAAGTTAAGAAGTTTCAATAGGCACTCCAAGCACCCTTTGCATGCCATTCTTCACAACACCTCCAATCCCTTTGATCAAAATCCAATCGGTCTCCACTATTCAATCCAATTAATATCTTCTACACAAGTTATAACTGTTACAAATCTGTAAAAACCAAATTAAAAATGAGTAATGAATCAATATATTATAAATTAAACTCCTATTTCTTTCTCGGAAAAGGCAGAGAAAGAAGATTGACTAGATTTCAGTAGTTTTGGATTAATCCATAAAACGTAAAACGAACAATGAACCAACCATTAGGCTTAGTCGAGCTTCAATTATAACAAGAATTATTTTTTTATTTTTTGTGAAAAAATAGTTTCAAGAGCCAAAAAAACATTCAATTCCAACTTCCAGATTGTTCCTTTCTTTACGCTTTCGGCAAATATGTCAACGAACATTGTGGAATGAAAATCTAATTAAGCCCCGAGCATCCGGGTCACGATGCAATGCATGCAAATACCCATTACCAAAAAGAAACTAGAAAAGAAAAACGAAAACGAAGAAGAAGACTAAATAATTAGATCTGAGAATGCTAGAACTTATATTTTCTTAACCAAAACCAGAAACACAGAGAAGGAAAAGAGAAGGCGTTGATATCTTACAACTTACAGATAGAACCGCCGAATCCACAGAGATTTTCGGGTTGCAAGCAAGCTCTTTTTTTTTTTTTGGCTCCTTTCCTTCTCTGAATTCTGAAAACACAGAGAGAGTCTAGAAATTCAAAGGTGGAACATAAGGTGGCCCCCCATTATTGTAGCCAGCTTGGCACTTGTCTTTCCGCACTTCTATTTTTGACCGCTAGGTAACCGATTCGACATCCGAAATTGACATTTATACTCTCTTCACAAGCTAGTTAATATTTATGCGGAAAACATGCATCTAAACGTATTTCTGTGGATAGCTGTGTCAATTCATATCTTCAAGTTTGTCGGGTAGGGTGTGGATTACGAGCCACCCACCCCTATAAATATTTCACAAGGTGACCATGATCCAATTTACAGACCAGTGTGTGTGGTCTCTTCTCTCACTCTCAAAGAGGTGCTAGAGTGCTGGAGTGGACCTCATCTTTCAACCCCCTTTCCATTTGGGAGGGAAGGGTAGATTGGAAGATTTTGTGCATGTTGTTTGAACACGTCACATGAATTCTACTTTTTCTGTCTTTTGTTATGGATATATGGATTGAAAAGACCATTTTATGCCTAATGCAAAGGGTTAAATTTCAAGATATGCTGCTTTCACTTGTATGAAAAATGATACACAATTATTTTATATTTTTTACTCAACTCTTTCATTTAATAATGCTATTATTTAATTCAAAGCCTTCAAAGTCAAACAAAATTTAAATAATGTTAAGAAATGTTTATGGGAAACCCCTGACAAACAAAATTTGTTAGCGGAATAAATTTCAAATAACGAGTTTAAGGGCGTGTTTGAATATAAAAACTATCTCATCTCATCTCTTTTTATCATTATAACTTTATCAAATTTTTACACAAAATATAATAAATAATTTAACTTTTTAAAAATTTAAAATAATAATAATAATATTAAAAAAATAATATTCTAACAATAGTTACTGCTGCCGAGCTTAAGCCCAAGGCTCATTCTCGCTCGAGGGCGAACAATCGTAGGAAGGACAAGGCAAATGGGTAGTCCTTGATCTTTTGTCTATCTTCGTGCCCTTGTCTTGAGTTTGTGAAACTGTGAGTTCATTTTATGCATGTCTTAGTACTTCATTTCTGCTGATCTCAAGTTTTGAAGTGCTAAAGACTTTGCGGATGTACATCAAGAAGAACCTTTCAGCGATATTCGTTTGAAGTTGACTCCTACACTTTCGAAGACTCAAATTTGAGTTACAAAGTTGGGCCATGTTCAGCACATGGCCTTCATGTATAGAGAGAAGTAAGGATCTAGCTGTTGTGGCATTATGGCATTCGTGTCAAGTCCCACATGGTTTGTCTTTTGCCCACTGCATTATGCATCAAACAAAGAAGCTATTGATCCAAAGGCAAAAAGTCGTTTTCATACAAGCTTAGACACAGATTAGACAGCCAAAATGAAGCACCAAGACAAGAGTATTTGGCATTCACCTTTCTCAAGCCACCACATGCATGCATCCTTGTTGGTATTTTCCCTACAGTGTTAAAAAAAATTACATCTCCATTGACTGATTAGCTACATCTATGGCATATATTGCAATTCTATTGACTTGCATCAACTTTCTTTTTTTGGCTGTCAAGCGGCAACAGCATTAAATCAGCCTTATGAGAAGGATAGAGAGAAAAAAAAGTAGTATATAGTTTGAAAAGAAAGGACAGAGTCAGAAAAAGCAAAATGTAAGGCACACTTGAGAAGCAGTAAATAAAGACAATGTGCACACAAGGTGTTTGTAAAAAGTCTCAGTAACCGTGAGTGTTCTGAGAGTCTTCTTATTGTCTATTTTATAGTAGAGTACAATATTACAAGATGCATATTGTCGTTAGACACACTGATTTATACATGGAAAGTATGCAGGGATATGTGCATTGAACCAAAAAGGAAGTGATTAGCAGTTGCATGTGGTGGACTTTCCTTCGAGAAGTTGGCTAGCTGTTGCATGAGATGGTAAGTCCTCTGATTGTGTGGATTCTGTAGCTGTTGCATGTGCTTCACATGGTAACTCGTTTGATTGTGTGGATTGAGGAGTTGATTGTTGACTATTGTTAATAGTAAACACTTCAATGCCGGAAACAAGGGCATCAATTTTGTTTTCAATGTGTGCTTCGTGGTCTTCAAGTCGACCCTGGACTGCATCATTTTGCCAAAGGACTAATGTTGGAACTCCTGTGAGCTCAAACCTGGAGTCCACTCTCCATGGGTGCTGGGGATTCCTCCATGTTGGCCTGTCTCCCACAAAAGCCCTCAAAAGTGCAACATCATCTGAGCTGGTCTCCAGTTTATTGTAGATCACAGGTTCAGCTCTCACACAATCTGCAAAAGAATTTAAATAAATGTAAAAGAAAAGTGACAGAGGGAAAGGCATGGTATTTTTGGAACGCAATTGGAAATAAAAATACAAAATTATCTATGAAGATCAGCTTTTCCAATATCAATATGGAAGGGAAACGTTACCGATTACCTTTAAGAAAAATTCTATTATCAGGCCACAAAAGCCACAGGGAGCATGCTCAAAGAAACTTGACAAATTATCAGATATGAGATACCCAATATAAATCATATCAAGAACGAGTTTCACACAGACACCAATATAGGTGTATAAAAATCAATAATAAATCAAGACCAAAAAACAAGATTCCCCACAAAAAGGAAGAAACATGGAGGGATTTTGGGATGCACGAAGAAGGGAGAAGGCTAATGGAAGGATTAAGAAATAAGCAAGGATAAGAAAACATACCAGGGCACCAGCTGAGAGAGGTAGAAGGGTCTTTATCCGCCAAGAAGAGAATGAGATTCGCTTTGTTTTTAGGTGCTTCCAATATGAACTTCTGAAAGACAGTATCAAAGGTTGATACTGTGGCGTCCGACACCTTCATCGGCATCTTTGGGCTGGCTGGGGGTTTGTAGAGAGTGGGCTATAAACTCAGAAGTGAAAAATGCTAGAACGCACGACACTTATAAAACACGAAATGGCACCTTCCACGTCAGCACATATGAAATGTCCAATTTACCCTCCTTTAAAACACAACCTCAATGTGTTTTCAGACCATCTCACCCATGAGCATCAACCACATTTCTCACCCATGAGAATATCAGCTCTCCCAATTCTTCAGGTACTTCAATCTTTTCCTTCTTTTGCCGCCTTATGCATTTGTGTGTGTATGCCGAATCTTCTCATTTTTTGCTTCTCTATTTGATTCTAGAATTTCTCCTAATTTCTATTTGTGTACACAATGTGTACACGTATACATACATGTGATTTTGACAAACATTTTCCTGAAAAATCAAGCGATCTTGGAGAAATTAGGGAAAAATCTTAACTTTAACCTAATTTTTATCTAGACGTAAATTTGGTAGGGATGTGTAAATAAATAAGTTAATGATAAAATTGATACTACATATCGATCATGTGTTTTTTTTCTATAGAATTATTTAGATGAGACGTGTATCTTGCTGGTTTATTTTGTCTTATTTTTTTATTTTTGTAAATTTAGCAGATCGATTTTTTTTCCTACCATAAGTTTTTCCGTTTTAGTCTTTAGATTATTGGGTAGAAAAAGCTCGTTTTTAAGGATATAAATGTGAGTTTGAATGTCTTTTATATTTTTTGTTTTATTGGGACCATGTACAGGTCCATTTGATGTTTGGTTAGTTTTCTACATAATATATCATTGTTGCTACTGTGTTTTATTGGCTTTGTTTGGATTCTATCACAATCATAGTTGTCATTGTTCTTGATAATTGAGGTGTGTGCAGCAAAGTGCATGAAATTAAGGAAAGTAGAAAGATAAAGGTGAAAATTAACGTATTACAGTTTGGACCAACTTCGATAGATTTTAAAATTTGTAACGCTGCATAAGGTCCATGCGTTTCTCTCTTTGCAGCCATAACCGTCATATCTGAAAGATCTGATGGTGGCGAGTCTGTTGATCTGGCACTTGTGGTGAGAAAAGCTTCTAGAAGGACGGTGCGTGAGGCCCATATGCGGTTGTTGGTGGCACGTGAGGCTTATGCATGGTGATTTTTACAGAACTGTCACTTCTCTCTAAATGATTTGCATCCTAAGAGCATTCTCGTGCCGCGTGTCTCTCGAATGTTGTCGGAAAACTGCATATCTGTTTTTTTTCAATCTTGAAGGAAACAAAACAACTAAGAAAAAAGAACTAATTTTATAAACAAAGTGGGTAGATGGACAATCTACTTGACTTATTTGATATGTATCATAGCATGTAATCAATATTTTTGTTAGTGAGATAGGATGAAATTTAGATAAGTATTAATTTAGATGATTCTTACTCTAAATTAAAAGGCAGAATGCTAATTTTGTATTTAATTAATGTTTTAAATTGACAAGGATAAATGCCATAGCATCGGATATGTATTGAGAAAAATAAATAAAAACAAATAAAGAGAAAATAATGGATATGGAACAACTTGCGAATGAGTAATGATACACATAAAATACATTACATAACACATTACAAACATAATTGTGTAAAATGTTGTGAAAAATGTTATGTATAAATCATCTTCCTCTTCATTTTCATAGCATCGGATTCGATTATTATTCAATTCTCCTACCAAATTTCTTAAACAAGTAAATTAGTCAGACAATAATAATTATAATAATAAAAATTATTATTATTCTATTTACAAACCAGCCGGTGTAGAGAATTTAACATCATCGCTTAGCAGATTCAATTTTTTTTTTTCAAATTTTTTTGCATGTCAAATCATGTTATGTTAATGGTGTGGAATGTGTCTATTAGCTCGTGAATATAATTTTTTTTAAATGATAATTACAACAATATATTTGAAAAGAAAATTAATATTTGCAGTTATAAAATGTGCAAGTACTGCATATTCTTTTTAAAAAAATGAGTAAATATGATACCTACATGAAAAAATTAATTTTTTAATGATAAACTCACTCTTTTTCAAAACAAATGTACGATACTTACATAAATCATGATTATATCTAATATTATTCTTAGGCCCCGTTTAGAACTTGAACTGAAATGAGATCAGTTTAATTTTAAGCTGAGTCTAATATCAAAACATCCAACTTTCAAATCATTAAATTCATCTCAACTCAAAACCTCTTTTCACGTAGGACCTATAACCTTTTTCAACTTCACATAAATACATATAAATTTATCTTAACATCCAAACACATCTAAACTTAATTTAGGTGTGCCCACAAAATTCATTCCATCATTTCAATTCATTATTATTCATAAAAAACTCAACTTATCTCAATTCAGCTTAATATTCAAATGGAAGTTTAGAGTTTTTATCTTTTCTCAATAAGAATTTATTTATCAATTACTAAAAGAGAAGTATTACGTACAGTTCCTCAAGCTCAATCCCCGCGAACTCATCTAGGTGTCCTTTGTCTATGTCAATCTTAAAGGCTAGTTGGGATAGTGAAATATTTTGATAATACCTCACTGTTATTCATTATTTTATTATTATTTTTTACTATTTTTTAATATTCTATTATTTTTTTCACTAATATTTGCAGAAAATTTGAGATCACCTCACTACCCAAACGTAACCTAAGTCGAATGATAAAAAAACCACAATTCTTATAATGACCAAAAACCCACTGCTGTAACGCTTGATTTAAGATATTTAGGCCTGGTTTGGTTACACGGTTGAAAATATCTCATCTCATCTCATATAGTCATTATAATTTTCTCAAATTTTTACATAAAATATAATGAATAATTTAACTTTTTCAAATCCCAAAATAAATATAATATTAAAAAATTAAATTTTAACAATATTTTATTTAACTTTCAATTTTTATTTTATCTCATCTCATATTTGTAACTAAACGAGGCCTCAATATTGAAATTTGATTTGTCGATGCCCAGCCTGCTCCACCCAAATTTTCATTTGCCATTCAAGTTCCACCATCGACCTTGTTAACGCCCAAAAACGCACAATCCGGAAGGGAAGAAAGATCCATTCCTCGGATGCACTAAGGTGTGCTAGGTCTTGATTGGTGATGGGTGAAGACCTTGTTAGTGATCTGGTGCGGCTGTACAGTGTTGGTGTGTACATCCATGACAGTGAACAGTATTTAAATGTAGAGAAAATAAGAAGAGATAAACACACAGATTTACGTAGTTCGACACTAAGCCTGTGTCCAAAGGAATTTTGGGGAGGCAAGATTTCATTATAAATGTTTGTTTACAGTTTCTCGTAGTCTCTCATTCTCATTATATGATGGGAGCTGTAGATCTACTTGTTGATGAAGATGTTCTCTCTGGAGCTCTCTCTCTAGAGGTTGAAGAAATAGTTGAAGAAGAAGCCTTCGAGCGTTCAAAAGAGAAGAAGTTCAAAAATTCTTGAAACCGTAAGCACCCTGTCCTTTTTATCTGACTTCCTTTGTTTTATGTCTATTCCCCTTTACTTTACATCAAATCACTCATTCTCTCATGACGCATTATTCTTTTGCTTTTCCTGTCAATCTTTTCCTCTCTTCCTTTATTTTCTAATGATAACCTCTTAATGAGCTGAGTCTTGAAAATCATTTTGGACCTGGTGTATTTTACCACCTCACTAGCCTATTCGGCCATTAGCCACGAAAAGAAAACGAGGGGGGGGGGGGGGGGGGGGGGGGGNAAAGTAAGATAGAGAATGTTGTTGAGTTCTCTGTTCGAAGTAGTAGTTTAGGACTATGGGTTTCTAGTTCTGCAAGATTTTTGAGTCTTTGAAGCTTTTTGGATCCAAGCTGTTTGGTATTAAAGAAGACAGAACCCGGAAGGAGGAAGGGGATGGTTGCGTTTAATTAAACCGAAAATTAAATGGAACGACGCGTTTCATCATCTATGTGGAGTGGCATGCACGGGGACTCCCTTATCTGGGACTACAAGCTGAATTTCTCTTAAAATAATGACCAACCCTAATTATTAAATATTCAGACGATACTATGACAAAAGTATGTTATGTAAATAACTGGATGCGTCATGCATGGCCTTCATGTATAGAGAGAGGTAAGGATCTAGCTGGCTAATGTATAGTGCAAAACTTTCTACTACCAAAAAATGGTTTGTCTTTTGCCCACTGCATTATGGCATTACAGAAATCAATCTCTGTGAATACAGAATGCATCAAACAAAGAAGCTTTTGATCCAAAGGCAAAAAGTCGATTTCATATAAGCTTAGACACAGATTAGACAGCCAAAATGAAGCACCAAGACAAGAGTATTTGGCATTCATCTTTCTCAAGCCATCACATGCATGCATCCTTCTTGGTATTTTCCCTACACTGTCAAAAAAATAACATCTCCATTGACGGATTAGCAACATCTATGGCATATATTGTAATTTTTTTTTTATTAGCATCGGAGGTCCAGAAACAATGTCCAAACTAAATCCCGGGAGTGCATAGGGAACAAAGAGTTTCATGCATATATTGTAATTCTATTGACTTGCATCAAATTTCTTTTATTTTAATTGGCTGCCAAGCTGCAACAGAATTAAATCAGCCTTGCAAGGAGGATAGAGAGAAAAAAAGTAGTATATAGTTTGAAAAGAAAGGACAGAGTCAGAAAAGGCAAAATAACACATGAGAAGCAGTAAACACTTCAAATGCCGGAAACGAGGGCATCAATTTTGTTTTCAATGTGTGCTTCGTGGTCTTCAAGTCGAGACTGGACTGCATCATTTTGCCAAAGGACTAGTGTTGGAACTCCTGTGAGCTTAAACCTGGAGTCCACTCTCCATGGGTGCTGGGGATTCCTCCATGTTGGCCTGTCTCCCACAAAAGCCCTCAAAAGTGCAACATCATCTGAGCTGGTCTC
The DNA here is from genome assembly GCA_003123785.1 of Pterocarya stenoptera. Lineage (NCBI taxonomy): Eukaryota > Viridiplantae > Streptophyta > Magnoliopsida > Fagales > Juglandaceae > Pterocarya > Pterocarya stenoptera. Next base: position 96,606 of record QEOT01003445.1, on the reverse strand, counting down.
CAGTTTCTTGTAGATCACAGGTTCAGCTCTCACACAATCTGCAAAAGAACTTAAATTAATGTAAAAGAAAAGTGACAGAGGGAAAGGCATGGTAATTTTGGAACGCAATTGGAAATAAAAATACAAAATTATCTATGAAGATCAGCTTTTCCAATATCAATATGGAAGGGAAACGTTACCGATTACCTTTAAGAAAAATTCTATTATCAGGCCACAAAAGCCACAGGGAGCATGCTCAAAGAAACTTGACAAATTATCAGATATGAGATACCCAATATAAATCATATCAAGAACGAGTTTCACACAGACACCAATATAGGTGTATAAAAATCAAGACCAAAAAACAAGATTCCCCACAAAAAGGAAGAAACATGAAGGGATTTTGGGATGCACGAAGAAGGGAGAAGGCTAATGGAAGGATTAAGAAATAAGCAAGGATAAGAAAACATACCAGGACACCAGCTGAGAGAGGTAGAAGGGTCTTTATCCGCCAAGAAGAGAATGAGATTCGCTTTGTTTTTAGGTGCTTCCGATATGAACTTCTGAAAGACAGTATCAAAGGTTGATACTGTGGCGTCCGACACCTTCATCGGCATCTTTTAGGGCTGGGGGCTTGTAGAGAGTGGGTTAAACTCAGAACTATTCCGTTTATTTAACACATCCGCCATACCTCCACGAAGCTCTTGTGAGTTTCCCATTTTACCCTTGTATATAATATAGCTCCTGAGTAAGAGAAGGATTTAAAGCTTGGTTTCTGATGGTGGCACCCGTGACGTTATTCGCCGCAGCTCTCTTTAATATTCCGTGAGGTCCGGCATCTCCTTTCTCTCTCTTTATTTCAGGTTTTTGAAGATCTTATACATAAGAAAGAAATGGAAATTGCATCTGTTGGATTTGAAAATTCAGGCTTATAGATGGAAATTTCAACTTCGAGAGAAACGTCGAAGTGTGCCTTGTATGATCAGTCCCACCGATCCGAGCGAGCTCTCTAATTCCTTCCGGGTGACTTGTTCTCTCTCTTGGGGTTTTTATTCTTGCTTAAGCTATGGGAAAGATCAACTATAAGAAACTTCCTAGGCTTTGTTTGACCACTAGGCTTGTCTCAAGTTTTGTTCGGCTGCTAAGAAAATATTAGGGAAACAAATCCAGAAGAGCTGGAACTTGTGAAAGTTCTGTTTTTGAATGTTGGGTTCTGAGAAATATACGAGCTCGTTGTAATCATGGGAGTTAGCTATTTTTGTCTTTGCTCCCTTCTTTTTAATTTATAAAAGCATGATTCCTAAGTAGCCAAACGGGAACACAAATGGTTCGGTTGAAAGGAAAGGAAAAACAGGAAAATAAAGGGAAGAGAAAAGAGAAAAAACAATTGGTGCAGTGGATGCAATTGAACTTAATTGGTAGAAATTGATCAGAAAACATGATGTTAGGGTTAATTATCAAGTTTCAGGGAGGTTTACTTGTCAAAGGTATGGGAATTCAGTAGCCGAGGAAGGTTTAGAGGATTCTCGTTGCTCTCTGTCTGTTAATATAAACTCTAGTTGGGAATGATGGCTGTGATTATTAAGGTACGTATGAATTGGGGGCATGGGGATGCTCTTGAGTATTAGGGATTATAAAATGCAGGTTCTTGAACAAATAATGCAGGATGTTAATGATCACGATGGACCATCAGGCACCAGGGAAATGGTTTTATGTTGTCTGATATTCTAGTTGTTTAGGTATAAACAAGTCGAGGAGATTGGTGCTCCCATTGAGCCACTTGATTACAAGGAATTTTTTTATGGTTGTAGATTGGTATACTTAGGAATATAATTCGCCACCTTTAGTTCAAGCTCATTATGAATCTCTAAAAGGGAGTTTAATATGCATGGGGAATATCTTCATATTCCATATCATTGTTCTAACCGTGTTCAGAGTGCTTATAAGGTCTCCCCAAATCTTAAACCATCTCGAGCTTGAACAACTGGTCACGTTATCGAATTCCTAGAAACGTGACCAGTAGTCAGAGGGCATTGAGGCAGGCAGTCAGTATAACCAGTTTTCTAGTTAATCCCCTTAACAAATGAGAATTGGAAACGAAAAAAACTTATAAAAAAAAAAAGTACACACAGATGCATATAGCCGAAGACATGGTAGATATGTGGGACTAAATGACTGTAGGTCCTTTTTCTCGTTGATAGTGCACTCATTTTTTATTGAAATGCACAGGCATATCTGCTTTAGGTGTCTCCTCTGACATTGGGTTCTTTTCCTCGGATGCAGTTTGAACATGGCAGTCAAGTACACTGTACCTGCTGTTTTGGGATCATTTGCATGCGACCATTATATTGGTGACAGGAAGATATTTGGAGGCAAGTTTTTCCCCTCCTTTTCTTTCTCCTCCCTGATGAATAATAGAATTTCCCTGAAAAAGGAACTCCCCTAGTACATGGGTGGCAGATAAGAATGTGAGGAAATGGTTAGCATTACAATCTAAAAGACTCTGTAAAATAAAGAAAGGTAACAAAGTGAAATACTTGAAAGGAAAAGATCGGATTGAAGAGGGAGCATGACAACAGGATATTCAGTTTTTTGACGGGAAGCTCCATTGATACAAATGAGAAGCCCTTCATGTGATGCCAAATTTACCATATTAAGTATAACAAGACTACAAGAAGCTGCAGTCCTTCATGTTATAGTTTCTATCCTAAAGCTTTACGGCTCTTGTGGGAGTAATGCTATATACAGTTTTAGGGTGTGCAAGACCTGCGGACTCCCTTTGAAAAAAAGTGGGGTTCACTATTAAAAAAAATGATTTTTTCATGTGGGTTCTAGATTTATCCACTTTTTTTCAAAAGGGAGTGTGCGGGGCTTGCATATTCTAGAACTGTAAATATCATTTCTCTTAATTCCAAAGCTAATGAAAAATCACAAAAATGTGAAAAAACACACACACACACACACACACACAGAGTTCTACCTAAAACTCCACAAATTGTTAGACAAAAAAGTAAAATTTGATTAATCTAAACATAATAGAATTAAGCTTGAAACAAAGGGGAAAAAACTCAAAAAAGTAAATATCCTTGAAACTTCGTCTACACTCATTATGCTCCATGATTTTCGAAGTGATAAAAAAAGAAACCTAAGCAAAATCGGTACCCAAGCCTAGGCTCTTGGTGCAACTATTTCAAGCTTCAAGCCAAACTGTGATTATATCATTGTACTAGCATTTTGAGAACCACATAATTTGATTTGGAAGATAAATTTTAAAATTTAAATTTTAAAAATCAAATCTTACCATTGAAGTTATGTGAATGGTATGTTCTACACAACGGCTTGAGAATAGAATAATTCCTATAAATACATCAACTTGCCTGTGCTTGATACATTTATGGCTTTTAAATAGAGCAACTAACCCATCCCTAGGCATATAAATTTTGTGGCTTTGAAATATATCAATGGCAAAGTTGTGCAGTGAGATTGTACAATAAGGCAGTAAAATTTTTTTCTTCAAAAAAATGTTAGTTTCATTAGTTTTCTAACTATATTTTTGAATTGTTTGGTTTTATTCTTCTCATGTATTGTTGATTTTTGTTTTATTTTTAATTCTTATATTTCTCTTCATCTCTTTTTTTTTTTCCTTAGAATTATTTATTTATTTACTATTTTCACTTTTTATATTTTTCTCTAAACATTTTATACATCCACATGACACGTCAAACTTCAATTAATGTAATGAAGACAATGTGATTGATGGACCTAATTGGAAGAACCATCACATTTAAAAAACAAGACAATAAATTGAAAAGTCAAGGAGTGAAAGGTACAAATTTTTTTGATCTCAGAAAATGAGTTGTTTTAAATTGAACTGTCTAATTCAAAATTAGAGTGAGTAATTTTGCATGGTGGAAGGTGGGTTTTTTTTTTTTGTGAAAACCATAATTAATCCAAATAAAATTACAAGAAAGAACATAATAATTGTTTGAAAAACAAATATTCACCAGTATTAAAAATAGTTATTCAGTAATGTTTCAAATAAAATAAAAAAGAAAAAGAAAAAATTGAGTAATAACGTTGCGTTTAATCTAGGCATAGTATCTATTAGATTTCGATGAGTGCCTGGTGAAGTGGACGTTCAGATCAGTGAGGGAGCAAATCCTAGACCACAACCAGCAGTAGGAGGCAGAGCATTGCTCAGCATCAACCATGAAAGAAGAGCAACACTCCCTTCTCCTCAGCTCCTCCTCTTGCTTCTCTCCTCCGCGAGGTCCCCTTTCCCATCTATTCCCTTTGTCAGTTTTCTTCTTTATTTTCCATTGAAAGAAATGATGATGATGCGTTTTTGTGTATGTGTATATTGGTCAAGGTGTGAGATTGTCGTATGGTACAGCGGGGTTCAGGGCAGATGCGGCATTGCTCCAATCAACGGTGTACAGAGTAGGGATACTGGCTGCCCTGAGAGCTCTGAATATGGAGTCATCAGTTACCGGGATCATGATCACAGCCTCACATAACAAAGTGACCGATAATGGAGTCAAAATCGCTGACCCCAGCGGTGGAATGCTCTCCCAGGATTGGGAGCCCTTCGCTGATGCCCTGGCCAATGCCCCCACTCCCCAACATCTCCTCCAAGTCAGTCTCTCTCTCCCTCCCCCACACACGTATATGTACTCTTCTTTGTACACACATATAAAGTCTGTCTTCAAAGAGTTTAATATTCTACAAAAGATTTGAGGACTCAATAGAATTCAAATATTCAAATTCTTTATTTTTAGTGCGTTTCATGCCTAAGAAGTTAAATTGGCTCTTACATAAACACGTTCTTTTCTTCCTTTCATTTTTATTTCTCTTTTTGAGATTATTTTGTGAAACAACCGAATGGTACTAATTTAAGGATACTAGTTTTAATAATTTTTCTGGGTAAAAATGTATGTATTTTTGGTTTTTACTTGGAATGCAGCTATCGAGAAAGTGAATTGTACTCATGTTATTGTTTTTTTGGCTCTACAGTTGATAACCGAATTTGTGAAGAAGGAGAGGATCCCACTGGAGGGCGTGAGGCCAGCCACCATATTGCTGGGGCGAGACACAAGGCCTAGTGGAGAATCTCTACTTGAAGCTGCTAAACAAGTAAATAGCCTTTTCCCCATTAACAATTACGAGTTTTTTCCAAATGTATTAGTCATTATTGATCATGGTGGTTTGGATTCAAAACTCACTTTAACTGATCTCAACTCATCTCATCTCATTATTACAACTTTCCCAAATTCCCACGCAAAATATAATAATCAATTCAACTTTTTCAAATCTCAAAACAATAACAATATTAAAAAATAATATTCTAACAATATTTTATTCTACTATTCACAAACCATCTCGACTCATCTCAACTCATCTTTGAATCCAAACCGCCCCGTACAATCGATTTGCTTATGTTTTACATTTGGTTGAAGGGAATAAATTCAATTCTGGGGGTGGCTGCAATTGATATGGGAATTGTGACAACTCCACAACTACATTGGATGGTGCGCGCAAGAAATAAGGGCTTGAAAGCACATGAACTTGATTATTTTGAACAGTTAGCAAGCTCATTCAGGTTAGTTTGAGCTAAAGGTGAGTATGATTTGCTTGACATAATATTGTCCCTAGAGGCCTTTGCTAAAGAGTTTGTGTTGTTGGTTAGGTGCTTGATTGATTTGATCCCAAGTGAAGGTAGGATGAGTGAGCGGGATTTAAAATTGGTTGTTGATGGGGCTAATGGTGTGGGTGGAGAAAAGCTTGAGGTTTTGAAGACGATGCTGGATAATTTGTTTATTGAGGTTCGTAATTCTGGGAAAGATGAAGGTGTGCTCAATGAAGGGGTGGGTGCTGATTTTGTGCAGAAGGAGAAGGTTTTTCCACATGGCTTTGGCTCCCAAGACATGGGACTGAGGTCAGTCATCTCTTCCTTTTGGTTAATAAAATGATTCTTGATCATCTGCACAACAAAAAAATTTCTGGAGAAAGAGTGGAAGCACCTCATGTATTGACACATTACTTCATGTCTCTTGCATATGGATGTGAATTTAATAGACTAATTAATCGTGATATATGTCCACTGTAACAGTTTTCAGTGCCAAGTTATGTGCTGTTCAAGAACTTGAGTTTTGAACTGGGCAGTTGATAGTTGGAATTGACTCTATTGATGCAATCTTTCTTTTGGCTGCTTGAGATAGGTGTTTTGACAGAAATGATATCCACTATGAAGCCGACTTGGCTGGTTGAGAAAGGATGTCTGTCAATAGGAATGCAATCAATCAAATACTTCTTTTTTTTTTTTCTCTTATTTTCTTTCTGGGATTTTGTCTTTTTGGTTGTGGGAGGGGGGGATCCAATTTCTAAGCTAACTCGGCATGGATAAAACTCGGTAGTTTAACAATTATTGAAGTTTTGATGCTTAGTGAAAATGTCGACTGATGTGAATTGGTGACTCATTTGGTAGATGGTTCTAGTATTGCAGGTGTGCTAGTTTGGATGGGGATGCTGATCGACTGGTATATTTTTGTGCCCCATCATCAAAAGGTTGCAGTAATATTGAGCTTGTTGATGGGGACAAGATATTATCTTTGTTTGCTATCTTCATCAAGGAGCAGCTACACACTCTCAGCAAGGAGATAGGCGAAAATATGGGTAGTAATTGTCAGCCTCGTTTGGGTGTTGTGCAGACAGCTTATGCAAATGGAGCCTCCACAGATTTCCTCAAAACGTTAGAGTTAGAAGTTATTTTTGCTCCAACTGGAGTCAAATACTTGCATGAGAAAGCAGCTGAGTTTGATATTGGGATCTATTTCGAAGCTAATGGCCATGGAACTATCTTATTCTCAGAATCTTTCTTATGTTGGTTAGAGGCCAGACACAAGGAGCTTTCTTCAGTATCTAAAGGTCACATCTGATATCTTCTTCCTCTCATCATTATACCAGTCCAAATATGATGATTAAGTGATGAGCTTCATGAATTATTTGGTTGTCTGATTCAGGCTCAGAGCAGGAAACAGCTGCTTTGAGACTGTTGGCAGTCAGTAAGTTGATCAATCAAGCAGTCGGTGATGCTCTGAGTGGGTTGCTCTTGGTGGAGGCTATTTTGCAACACATGGGATGGTCAATACGTAGATGGAGCGAGCTTTATCAGGATCTACCTAGTAGGCAGCTTAAGGTCAGTTTACTTAATTAACTTTTATGGAGATAATCTTCTTATCCTAAAATTTGAGGCTGAATGAGCTTTCCTTATTCCGTACTATACTAGCCTCTCATAGGTTTTTTTTTTTTATAAGTAAGAAACTTTATTGAATAGATTGAAACTAGGCAATGCCCAAGTACACAGGAAGTACACAAAGTGAGACACATAGTTGCGATCTAGTAATCTGGAAAAAAGAAAGAAACTCATGAACATTCCAACTAGTGCCTCTCATAGGTTTTGTGTATTCTACATTCAAATTAAGCTATTATATCCATCTTCAGTAAAATTGTTTCCAAATATGGGGTTTACTATGAAATGTCATGATCTACTCAAGTGCTAGGTAGGGCTCCTCTACAATATTTATGAGAGCATAGGATGAAAATAAATATTTGGATTTTGTAGAATCATCAAAGACAACAATTGAAGCCTCAAGCCGCAATTCTTCAGTATATACTATAGGTTCCTTTTTCTCACCATGAAGTGTAATTTAATTCTTCTCTAAATAACAGTGCTTGTTGAAAGATTAATTTGATCTTTAATCTTTTTGGTGGCTAGATGAGAATGAGTGAGGGACATCTTGAATAATAACAATAACAAGAGCAACCCACTAGTGAATAACCGCTCAACCAGTGAACCATCAAGCACCAGTTATCAATTACCAACCAGCGAACCACCAACCAGAGAGAGATATATACCTGCTGGGGTTGACGGAGAAGGGTGAGGGAGTTGTTGATTAGTTGGAGTGGATAACATGTACATAGTAATGTTTTGGTAGTGTGGAGAGGTTGGGTCCTTTATGCTTTATGTGATGTATTTGGATAAAGAGGAATGCCTGGACCTCTGAAGATAAGAAAGCTTTGGTGGTAGAGCTGACAAAGATTGTCCTTAACTCTCTTTACACATGAATAGCAGCTAATGATGCTTTGCCTTTTTCTAGCTTTTTAGAGTTTATGAATTGTTTTCTTTTTCTTCTGAATAGTCTTTGGTGTACTTCCTGTGTGCTAGGGTCATGCCTTTGCGTATTTTAATGAGGGTACATTGCTTATCAAAGAAAAAAAAACATGTAATTGTTTCATTATTTTTTTCCTTTAGTTCATAAATTGATGAGTTTGCTACTTTTTCCTATTCTGTTAGGTAAAAGTTGTGGACCGAACTGCTGTTGTTACAGCAAATGCAGAAACGATTGTTGTGAGGCCTCCTGGCATTCAAGAAGCCATTAATACTGAAACTGGTAACACATATGATCATTAATTTTTCAACTAAACCAGCATATTTTTTCTTGTCTTAGTCCTTGTTCATGCATTTTGATTGCCCAACTTGATTATTGGTCCAGATAACCCAAGTGCACTTTGGTAACTAGTTTCATCTGCAGAATACAAGACATAATAATTCCACATATGTCCCTCAAAATGATGACAATGTGAATAGTTTCATGAATATTTTATTTAATTTGAACTTCATGAACAACATATTTCTCAAATTAGTAAATAGTATTCCTCCACCGTAAATGAAGGATATTAATAAAATTTGGGGTATTACCTCTTTAAAAAAAAAATATTTCTCCAATCTTTGGAGGGAACAAGCCATGAATGATTTCATAAGACTTTTCTTTAAACAATGATGCAGCAAAATACCCTCAAGGTCGATCTTTCATCCGACCATCAGGTACTGAGGACGTGATACGTGTGTATGCAGAAGCATGCACCCAAGAAGCAGCTGACAGCCTAGCCAACTCTGTAGCCATACTTGTGGACAAGTTCCTAGGGTCTGGCAGTTTCTAAAAGTAACCTATCTTTTTTTTTCCTGTAACTAAATTGATTCTGATTTTCTATATAGAAAAGAAGGGGGACAACTCTGTAGCCATCGTTTGACCAGCTTGATTTTGATGTGTTGTTGGTTGCAAATGTACCTGATTACTAATACAATGCTACCTCAATAAATCTGGGTTTTGGACATATGAATTGGCATATGCATTGCTTTGTATGTACATGTTGAAAGCTAGAATTGTGGAAACAGTTAACAATTTAAAGTTCAAATGTACTTCATATGGCATTTTAAGGGAATAATTTAGGTATTCTCCATGGCCTTTAAAAGGAGTTGATGTGAGACAGTGTTCAACCTTTTCACGAACTTAGAATGCTAGGTGATGATCCCTCCAATATCTGTGTCGATTGAGATTAATGTGCAACTTCTGAGGAGTCCATTTGATGGTGTTGTAATGTCCAAGTGTACTGGACTTTAGACCTTTCAGGGAAATGTCCCACAAGTCCCCGTTATAAATATTTACTTTCCACACAAGCTATTTTTATGATTTACCCATTTGAAGAAACTTAATGATGGATTAAACCATGATCATATTAATGTCATTTTCAAATGAAACTTACTGATCTTGGAGCATACTTATGTCAAATTAATTGTNTTTTAAGTGATAAGATAAGAAATAATGGCTACTAAATTTAGCGGTACCTGAAGTTAAATTCTGTAGTGTTTTTTGGGTCTGCTACTGGAAAGGAGAATTGTGAGTACATTTGGCTCTAAGATGTTGTACATGTACATCACTTCCGTCAAATTGGGTTTGAAAAAAACTCTATAAACATTTTTATTTTTTTATAATTTTACACAACATATTGTCTTGGTAAGTAAAAAGAACTATGAAAAGTTAGAAGAGTTAAAGTTTAGAATTTGTGATAAGTCACTCTTCCTAATATCTTGTGCTGGTCGACAATAAGATATGATATGATCTTTCTATGGTTCCTTGAGAAATATGGATGAATTGACCTACAAAATAATGATGTACTTCATGAAAAAGCGAACTTCTATAAAGAGCCAATTTATATGGTTTCTTTGATTGAAACCTTGACCTGCAGTGTTGCGTTTATACTTCCATCACATCCAACAGCTACCAATCCCAAAACAAGACTACCAGGAATAACTCAACTTACAACATTAAAACAGAGTGGCCATTACAATAGGAAAGGATTAAGAGAGAGAGAGAGGAAAAAAACAACGCAAAAGAAGAAAGGACAACACATGTTTAAGAGCAAAAGCTACCTATGTGATAGAAGTTCATAGGAAGGAAAATATGTTTTAAGAGCAAAAGCTTCTCATCACTCCATCATGTTATCACTCTCACCTTCCATCTCCTCTTCACTTCGTAGTTCGTTCATCTCCATCAGCCACAGATGCTATCTCTGATGGCTGGTAATCTCTATTACAATACAATGATATATTGAACCTCATTTCAGGTTTTTCCTCGAGATCTTTCAAGAAATGTTCGTACTCAGTGTTCATCTTCTCTTGCTCTACTCATCAACTTCCATGTCAAGGGATTTAAGCTTCCATGCACGAGGCTTCCCGGCCCGCGCTTCTTTTGGCGCTTCTCTTCGTAGCTCTTCTTAATCAAAATTGCCTCTGGGAGGATCAGACCCTTACACGTCTGTAGCTCACCATCATTATTGTTAGCTCCATATAAGTTGTAACGAAGAGCATAATCCCCTGGGCTCAAAAGATGGCCAGATGCGTTCTGATGGAAAAAATTGTATCATTTTCTCAAGTTTTGCTATTCATCATCCTCATACACCGAACTTTTCTTTTTAATTTTTAATTTTTTTTAATTTTATTCTTCTTAAACTTATTGAATTCTTCTACTCATCATTTATATATCACACATATGATAAGAGAAAAAAATAGTGTGGTGTGAGGATGATGAATAGAAATTTTCTTTTCTCAAAATCTTATACACGGGCCACTTGTGCATCAACTTAGAGAAATATTTAGAGCCACCAACGTTAACTTCAGAAGAAATAATCTCCATATCTAAAGAAATCATCTCATCCCATCTCATCTAATTTTAATTAACAATTTCATTACTATTCAAGAATTATCTCAACTCATCTTATTTTATCTCACTATCCAAATGGGTCCTCAATACTCCACATAGCATTTCCCTTGCTTGGGATTCTTGAGCAAGTCAGCTCTTGCGTGGGATCACAGAAGAACATATCCTCCCGTTAGGGATCGCCGAGCAAGGGCAATGTCCAACATTTAGGACTCAAATATTCTTTATTAGATCCGGATAATCTAGAGTTCGGAGATTATAGACTCAAAGTGAGGGAAAGTATTAAATGTTTAATAAATAATTTATAGCCTACTTTAGGAGTTCAAGGTTGTCAGTACATGTGGGGAGAGTGGTTGGGGTTGGCTTTGTCCTTACTTTTCCCTCAGCATTAACGTTCGCCCTCAGCTTTCTTGTTGCTCGCCCATGAGCCATACGCTTTGATTGGTGTGAGCATTATTGCTCGCCCGAAGCCTCCTTGTTGCTCGGGGTCGAGTGAGCCATGTGCTTTGGTCAGAGCAAGCTCTATTGCTCTTCTCGTTTGTGCTAGGGGGCGATGCCTTGGTTGTCAGTGATGTAGGCGGGTTGAGTGCTCGCCACGCTTGTTGCTCGGGGTGTGCTCCATTGCTTGCCTATGTGTGTTTCTCGGGGGCGAGCTTCATGATTCTCGATTGCTGCGATTGCATCTTTTCATCTTTCGTGTGTAGCTGTGATTATTTCGGCCACGTTAAACTGCACATTATGACCAAAGCTTTGTTTCCATCCATGGTAATGTCAAGACCGAGTAGTATTATTTATAGTATTTTGAGTTCTGATTTTTGGGGGTCCTTTTAGACCATTAAAAGATTTGGACTACTAAACATCTATGTGGTCTATGCTCTCAAAATACTTCCCTTTCTTGCAAGTGTTGTTAGACTAGTTTTATTGCTCAATTGTCTCCTACTAGACTATGGTCTTCACTTTGGTATGAGATATTGTTAGATTATTTTAACACTTTTGCTCGATTAGTTTGAGCAATCTTTGGTCAATGTTGTTAGGCTAATTTTATTATTCAATTGTCTTCTAGTAGACTATGGGTTTCACTTTGGCATGTGATATTCTTAGATTATTATAACACTTTTGCTCAGTTAGGTTTGAGCAATCTTTGGTCGCCCCTGGGGTGAGCAAAAAGTGCTTACATCCCGAGGCGAGGAAAGGGTGTCCCACCAAGGTGAACAACAAGTATTGCTCTTAGGGGTGAGCGTTCAAAAATAAATAAATGATGTAATGTTTGTCAAAGTGCTTGTCTCAGGGCGCGCAAAAGTAAAATAAGCTAGCCACCTAGGGTGGGCAACAACATTTTGCACCCGTGGGCGAGCACTTTGGTCACATTACATTTTCATTTTCCAACCTATTTTCATTTTCCGACCAAGCTTCATTTTTCAGCCTACCTTCATCTTCCGTCATAAGTTCATTTTCCGTGCTAAGCTCATTGTTCGGCCCGTTTTCATTTTCTAATAGAACTTTGTTTTCCGACCTACTTCCCTTTAATCCTCCTACCTTCATTTTTCAGCCTATCTTAATTTTCCATCCCAAGTTCATTTTTCCAGCCTAGCTTCAAATCTGTCATGCATAATGACGTCATCTACCTTGCATATTTTACAAGTCTGCCTTTCATTTCCAATGATTTTGCTGCGGGGGAATGGGTTATCGAGTGTGTAAAAAGAAGTTTTTTGATGGCACTGAGCAAGTTTCAATGTGTGACAGGCGTACTTAATATTTGACGATAGCACACAATCACACTTTCGTGAGGAGAGATGACAGTGGCAAAATCCGAGAAAAAATATGGTGGTGGTAACCTTCATGAAAAACTCGCAATGTCGTAAGCCGTATGGCGAGTAGTGATGGAGATCGGTGAGCAATAGTCGATGACAATATGGTTATAAAGAGGGTTTGAGAGAGAGGGGACCCTGAAATAAAATGGAGGGACATCTCGATTTGATCTTAAATTTGGAATTTTTTAAATTTGAATATATATATATTTTTTTTAACAAAAGTCAAACAATAGCATTTGAGCTAACGTGGCATATATACGTGTACATGTCATATCAGCCCGTAAAAGACTCCCCTGTTAACCTTTGCATGGGGTATCATTATTGATTATTTAATATTTATTAACACGATCTCTCAAGTTATTTTAAACTTAAATGACCTAATTCATGACTCAGGAATACTTATTACTTAACGTAGGAACGGATGATGTTGCTCAAAAAGGGCAAAACTCCGTCTTTGGAAATTATATAAATAAGTAGTGCTATATCTGCTTGCATTTTTACTTAGAATTTTATTTATAAGACATTTTATTAATTTTTTTTTAAATTCAAATTTTATAATTTTCAACATATCAATAACTGAAATGTAAAGATACAAGTTTTTTTTTGTAAGTTTTTCTAAATATATTTTATTTTCCTATATAGATTATTTATTATTAAAAAGTATTTTTTTAATATGGGGAAACTATTCTCTTTTTATTAAATTAACGGAAGAAATTCGATTCGTATGCATAGAACACCAGCTGGTTCTCCACTACCTCTAATACATATGACACCAGCGTATAATCGATTGGGTAGTGATAGAGTTACTATCTATTTACTCTTTATAATGTATATATTTTTTTATCATTTATTTTCTAGTATTTTTTTAATATTCTTAATCATTAAGAAAAAATTAAAAAAATATATAATTTTACTAATAGTCATTTTTTTAACCATTAAGTAAAATTAAAAATTTTAAAAAATCAAATATAAAAAGAATAGTAAATGAGTAGTAGGAAGGTAGTAATCCTATCATTTTCCTAATCGATATATGCCTCTTTAGGAAGATTATTCACTTTGGAAAATACTATTCTTACCATTAGTTTCTACTGCTAATCTTTACTATTGTGATTTTTTTATTATTATTATTATTATTTTTTACTTAATGATTAAATAAGTATTTTTTTAATAATATTATGAATTTTTTTTAATTTTTTTTAAATATTTAAATGTGTTAAAAAAATACATGTAAAGAAATACAAAAAAAAATCTGAAAACCACACATGGGAGCCCCAACGGGAGCTCCCAACGGTGGGAGTAGCACCGCTCATTCACTTTTGGGAAATCATCCACTCTAAAGACTTTCATCTCTGGGGTTTCATGAGGCAGTGCTTCAGAAGGTGAATGAAACTGCCCGAGTATTGTTTTGACAACATTACTGCTAATTTCAAGGCAATAATCAACAATTGAATTGGTCTTTAGATAGCAGATGTATTTCCTATTTGTGTGAATGGGGGTGAGAAACAGTTACACACAGGTGTGAAGGGGGAAAAATAAAGAAGTCAACTATCGGGCCCAAACCACATTAGGAGTGGGGGACAAAAGAGTTATGAGTGGAGGACAAAAGATATAAGTGAGGGACAAGGTGCAACAGGCAGGTGGCGTGTGGGTCAGAGCCGATCGGGAGGAGTATGGGGTAAAGGGAGTTGACACACGCAAGGGGCCAGTCTCATCATTACCCACTGACACATGCAACAAGAGGTGGATAAAAGGCCTTCAGCTAGATGACCAAAGGGATCTCTCTCTCTCGACTTCATCTTCTTCCTCTCCTTTTTCTTCCAGTGAAAAGAGTGCACCAAAGACTCTCTCTTCTCCTTCTTCAGTTCTTCTTTTTCTCCGGAGAGAGTTCTTCTTCTCCAGAGAGAGTTTTTCCTTCCTTGGCTTCTCTATCGAAACTAGATCCGTAGGGAGCTCCAGTGAAGGCCTTTTCTCCAGTAAAGTGATATTCAGTATCACCATTGTACAATGAGATATGATGGTCCATGAGAGACTGTAAACAAGAATATTATAGTAGATTTATCCTCCCCAAACGCCCATAGATGTAGGCATTATGCCGAACCACGTAAACCCATGTGTTCATCTCTTTACTTTCTCTGCACTTATTTTTTATTCATTGTCAAGGACATACACATCGCCACCGTACAGCCGCACCGGAATACTGTCTGGGGCTCCATACAATGTCGATCGAGCCGAAGTCGTCCTAATGGATCGGGAATGACTCATTCTGGTCTGTTGAGCGATTTTTACTGCATCAACGACAAGAATCTAAAGTACAGAGAGCAGAAAATGATCTAAGCATGATGCAGAGGGTTTCACTTGCCAAAAAACCAATGGAAGGATCTCAGGGAAACCCAGAGTGTCCAACAGTAACAAATGACATACTTTCCACAATCGAAAAAGATAACGTAAGGACATATTAATCCTTTACAAGTCATCTAATTTATTATTCATGCCATTGGACACTTTGACCTAGCATATATATATATATAGAGAGAGAGAGAGAGAGAGAGAGAGAGAGAGACGTTATAGGCAATGGGACGTGTATTTTCATCATAGGGAGTAAGCAATTTGATAAGATATCTGCTACAATTCATCTTAACTTGGCTTACCTAATCT
This sequence comes from Pterocarya stenoptera, assembly GCA_003123785.1. Lineage (NCBI taxonomy): Eukaryota > Viridiplantae > Streptophyta > Magnoliopsida > Fagales > Juglandaceae > Pterocarya > Pterocarya stenoptera. The sequence continues at coordinate 81,104 of QEOT01003445.1, read as the reverse complement.
TCTATACCCTATCGATACTTTTACCATTGTTGCCAGCACCAAGATCCCAAGTGTGCAGGACCAATCATATGCGTGAAAGACTTCGGATTTGGGTTCAGTTTCTTGTTTTTATCTATCTGTATACTACCTTTTTTCTCGCAATGGATGTATACCATCACAGTTAGATCTTTTAAATCTCAAGATGAAAGGAGAATGAGCAGATGATCTCAACATGGCAGATATGTTTTTTGACATTAATCCTTTATATTTGGAAATTTGGCAGCAACAAACACTAAAATGTCTTGAACCAATTTACCCTAAACCAAGAATAGGTTATACTACCCAATGACAGCTTTTTTAATTTTGAGAACCAAAGAAAAACTACTGTGCTTGTTCTATGATTAAATTTTTTTTATATAAGTCTATGATTAAATTTTTTTGATTGGTAAATAATATTTTACTGATTGTAGGAATAGGCAAAAGCCATTGTATATTTAGTTTTGAGGCTGCAAACCATTGCATGGGAAATTTTAAGCTGCAGGCTGCAATTTTGACACTTGAAAAGGTATGTGCTTACTGTTATATAAGGAGATACACACGCCTGCACTCGAGTGCAACCCACACATACGCACATGAATGTGTTCTTCAACCATTTCAATTCGGATGGTTGACACTACTATGTTTTCTATCTGATCAACTACAACACAATGCCTAGACTTGAGTAGATTTTTTAATCCTTTTACTGCCATTGCGAGTGAGATTGTCGACTGGAAAAACAATAAACACTAGACTCCCACTGATATTAAGCCACAGGGATGCTATAATAAGTAATGGGTCATGGTTAATGATTCATACAAGCTTATCTGAAAATATGTATCTCACCAGTTCGTCTCTACTGCTAGATGTCTTATTCTTGCATTCTGCTCGTCTCTTTCAGTTTTTTCATGCATCTCCCTGTTTGGTGCATTTGCTAGACTTCATTGCAAGACAGAACATGTCATGACTTATGACAATGTGCTGGTTTCTATCCTATACTTGTCATGCTACTCAGTTATCTCAGAATCTCTATTCTTCCCACTAAATATAGGCACCCTTCTCAGTTCTCACACACAGCATGCACAATATGCCACCCATCAACAACAGGAACCATAACCCTCTTTGTTTATACACCATAAGTCGGCCATAAGAGGCAGTAAATGAGTACTAAAATTTGGTTTCAAAATTAATAGACACAAAGGCACATACGTAGTAAACAGGATGTACATCAAGATATACCAAAATATCTTTGTTTTTATAAATAAAGATACGAGAAAAAAAATCTTAAAAAATCAATAAAGACAGAAGCAAAACCCCTAATCATCCCATCCAACCGAAAATAGATCTCACTTAGTGACTTCCATCTAAGAAACGATACTTCAATTTCATTGGAAGTCCTAACATTCCTCCCCCTCCAAATACCCTTCCAAGCAATTCAAAGAAATGAAGAAGTGGGTGGGTGGTGTTGCTTTCCTTTAATTGACTTTTCTTCCTGTTCGGTGAGGCCAAGGCTTGAAGGTAAGCATACATTTAACATTTCGTTCCTTCCGCAGGTTTTATACACTTGGGTATATCAAATCTTTCTCCTCTTTAAATTTATATAAAAAAGGCATTGGTTCAAACTAATACAGTAAAAACCTTCTAAGCAAACCATCAAAATTTTCTTATATTCTGGCGTCCATGTCTCATTCCCTGGGCGAACAATCTTACCCCCTAGCCTCTTGATTGAAAAAGTTAAGATCCCCATGCAGCATGATGACATCAAAGAAATGACAATATCAATGAAGTTTAGGGGTTTGACTGAAAGATAGGGCCATCTAAGCATCATTTTGCATTGTAGGTCCTTGTCACTCGTATAAGCCCAGCAAAACTAAAAATTATATAACAGATCAGAAAGAACATGTATATTCAATTTCATCAATTTCTGCAAAGCACTAAAACACTAAGATTCATTCTTATTATAAGACGAACAAGTACATAAAACAATAACATATTGAACCCGAATCAAAACATGGGCATTTCTCGGAATATCAAAAGAAGGAAAACAAATTAGAACAATTCCATAAGTAGCTGACCTTTATCTCAAAATCCACATAAACCCCAGAGACTCTCCATTTAATTCTTAGGCAGCAGCCTTCGCACTCCGGAAATCTCTCTTTATTTCAGCAACTCTCCTCATACAAGCCGCCTTTGACTTCCCTGGAACAGCGGCCGCAATCTTCTCCCACCTCATTGCCACATCTTTCGGAAAAGCCTTCAATGCACTAAGCAATGCAATATCTTCACCGGCACTCCACCCCACTCCAGCTTCCCCACCACCACTCTCTTTATTAGCATCACCAATCTCCAACAGCCCGCCATCCAGCACTCCATTCTCGCCCTCGGCTCGCTTATCAACCGGCTTCCTCTTCTTCAAAAACTGGGCATACGCATCCCCATCATCCGTTTTCCTCTCCCCCAGCTCTTTCCCCATCTTTATCACACTCTCCACCTTATGCCTCCCCCTGAACGCCGCCGCTATTGCTTCCCACCGCCCCGGCATTCCCACCGGATGCTTAATCAATTGCTTCCTCAATACACCAATCTCCTCCTCAGTCCACTCCTTCTCTTCCTCCACACAGGAACCACCTTCAGTCCCTCCAGTTTTGCCACCCTCGTTCTCTTCCCTCGCAAACTCACCAAAGTTTTCGACACTTGCCACCGAATTAACGCCGAATTCTTCATTTCTACGTGGTTTCTGTCTCCTTTGGGATACCCTCTTGTTGCTATCATCCAAAGTCTCAGTTTCTTGATTGGGGGACAGCTCGAGGATCGGACCTTGACCGACGCGGACGTCACCGCCCGTGAGGGAAACGGGGGCGAAGGGACCGAGGAAGAGGGAGAGGGAGACCCAGAAGAGGAAAGATTTGTAGGGTTCGGATTGGAGGAAGAGAATTGAGACGAGGAGGAGAATGGAAGAAAAGGAAATGGTAGCGAAGAGGAATGGCTTACTGGGTTTTTGGTAAGTTTGCGTATCGGGGAGTGAAGAAGGGGTTGAACGAGATTGGAAGAGGAACCTCGGCCTGCTCTCTTCGTCCAAGAACTCCATCTCCGATCAAAAGTCTCTCTCTGTGTCGGTCTCAGATTTCTAATTTCTTTTATAGCAAGAATAAATGAAAAATAAAAAACTTATTAGTCATGAGAACAATTTATTAGTAACAAAAACTTATTATTGATATAATTACACAAAATTAAATTATTTTCTATCATCTCATCTTATATAATTATTATAAAATTTTTAAATTTTTATATAAAATATAATAAACAATTTAATTTTTTCAAATCTTAAAACAAAAATTATATTAAAAAATTATATTATTATAATATTTTATTCAACTTTTAATAAAATATATCATCTTAATTGTGTAAGCCTTACATTATTTAATAATGAGCTTTGTTACATGGATGGGTCTACACCTACCGCTGGAACTCCCACTAGTGCATTTGAAGGTTTTTTATTTATTTATTTTTCACATGATTTTTCCTCATTTTTAAAAAAAGAAAAAAAATCATAATATTATTAAAAAACACTTTCTTAATCCCTAAGTTAAAAAAATACTAAAAATTAAATTAGAGTGGTAGCCCCCAAGCAGGATGCATAGCTTTTTCCTTGTTACACACTATATATCATATTTATTTTTATTTATTTTGGTTTTATTTCTCTTAAATTAATTGAGTTTTTTATTCATCATCCATACACCACATATTTGATAAAGTATAAAAAAATAAAGTAAAAAATCATATATGATGTGTGGTGTGAAAATGATAAGTATAATTTTTCTTTAATAATATTGTGACATGTTATTTTTTAGAGAGATGCTACTCATCTTCACACATCATAAATTTTATATATTTAAAATTTTTATTTTATTTTGTTCTTTCTAAACTAATTGAGTTGTTCTATTCGTCATTCATACACAACATACTTATTATGGAAAAAAAATTAAAAGAAATGTGGTATGTAGTGTGAGATGATAAACAGAATTTTTCTATTTTTTATCAAGAGAAAAACAGAACCGACTGTAGGTAATCTCCCGTCTCACTAGGGATGAAAGTTGTCCAGTTCGAACCGGAAAAACCAACTAGACCGGTTGGTTTGGTTTGAACTGGATTGACCTGGGACCAAGACCAGTCGATCTCGGTCCCTGAAATAGAGGATCAAGACTTTTCGGTTAGGTCTTGGTCCAAGGGTTTCTCATGCTAGACTGGACCGGACCGGACCAACCTAATTTAAAAATATATATTATATATATTATTTATATAATAATTGTATAATTAATTATGTACATCTAATCTATCATCATTAAAAATATAAAATTTTAAATATGTTACTAACAAATTAATATTCTATCAATTAACTAATGTATAATATCAATTAATTAATTATATAGTAATTATATAAGTTAAGAATGTAATCTTCATCTAATTTATTATTATTGATCATGTAAAATAATTTTTAATTGAATTAGTTACATAATTCATATTAATAATTCACTTAATTTTAATTTAGTATTTTAAATAAAATATTTTTATTAGTTTATTTATTAAAAAAAATTAAGCCGAACTGACCGAACCGAACCAATAGCTACCGATCAGGTCTAGTCCCTATAGATGTTCAGTCAGAGGAAAATGATGGACATTCCCGAGAACGGGACCGATTTACACCCTATGTCTCACTCTTTCTCCTGTCTCTCTCTCCTCAAGCCGATTAAAGAAATTGTCCCTCTCTCCTTCTCTCTCTCTCTCCTCAGCCGCATAATTTACATTCCTCTCTTCAGGCTCTCACTTTCTTTCACCGTTCATGTTGTTGTGATTCTTGTTATTGTGAATATGATGTTGCTATTCTCATTATTGTGAATATGATGTTGTTATTCTTGTTTGCTATATCTCACGGTAATCAAACTGATTTACCAAAAAAATACCAGGATAACTAAAGAATTTTGGTTATACAAATAAGATGAGTCGATATAAAAATTAAAAATTAAATAAAATATTATGAGAATATAATTTTTATTTTTGAAATTAAAAAAGTTGAATTATTTATTATATTTTATGTGAAAGTTTGAAAATTTTATAATAATTATATGAGATAAAATCATCTCATCCAACCAAAACAAACTAGGAAAATCCTCGACACCTCATCAGAAAGGCACTAATTGGAAATAGATGCCATGTCCAGTCAACAAACCTGAGTTCAGGCTTCAGCAACTAGTAGGATAAAGAAATCTTGGCCACACTGTAAGATCATGTGAAAGAAGGCAAGTTTACGAAAGAAGATATTTCTCTGAGCCCTCACCTGAGGGGTGAGAGAAAGTGAGAACTTGAGGAGAGAGAAAGGGTGGGGTGAAATTTAGACCTTCGGTGGAAGAAATAGACAAGTTCTGCATAAGCCCTTTATAAAAAAGTAGATTCCACTATAAAAAAGTATTAAAAAAAAATATTTTAAGTGGGATCTATCTAAATAGACAAGTCTCATGCAAGCCTTTTATAAAAATGTGGGTCCCACTAAAAAGGAAATTTTTTTTTACACTTTTCATGATACGGTTCACTTTTTTACAAAGGGCCTATGCAGGGCTCGTCTATTGGAATTTGTACAAATCATTTCTTGGAGTTCGAGAAATAGAGCTCATAGGGAGGGGAGTTGCGGAATTTGATAATCTACAATCACTTCTATTTTCACTTGTTAGAAATCATACTTGTCACAAATATATTGGAGGGTGTAAATTCTCTTTTAGCACCGCATCCAACCCCTAGCGTCTTTCATTAGTTATATGTATGGATCCGCCAAGAGTGTGCGTCTAGTACAAATTATATATATTTTTCTTTTCTTTTAATCATTTTTTAAACATTTTTAAAAATTAAAAATAATTCACAAATTTATTAATAATCACTTATTTAACTATTAATTAAAACAAATTAAAATAAACTAACGATCAAAATGAGGTGACAAAACTATAGAACAAGTTAGCATTTTCATATAAATATATATTAAAAAAACGGTTACCATGCCTCGTAGTTATTCATGCGATTAATTGATCCAAATTACCATCCCATCAAGGACTGAAATATCCCTACCATAATGGCTGATCTGACTAGACTGCCTCTGCTATAGTTCAAGGTTGGGTCAAAATAACCTTATTATACGTCCAAACTGATTAAAACACTCATACTACAAATTAAATTAGACAAAAATAGCTTCGATCCAAATCAAATTAGCCGATGACAAGCAGGAATATCTAGAACAATTCATCTTCATCTTCTCTCAAACTCCCCACTCTCCATCAACCATTTTCTTATTCTTCATTCTCCTATTATTTCTCTTCTCTCGAGAAATTACAGAGCTCTGTTTATTCGATGGCCATGGCACGAGCCATGATAGAAATGCACGACTGCGTCAACGTAGCCAGATGTGACCACGACGCAACTTATGATGGAAATAACCAGAAAGACCTTCACTTTTGCACTAAAGAGCCATGGCATTGTCATTGTCGTTGGTTGAAGATGGAGGCGTCTGGTGGGTATTCCTGCCATCAGCTTGATGGTTTTGAGATTGAGATTTTTTTTTTAATGGAATTTATGCCAGGGACTTGATTGGATATTGTATATTTTACATGCTCGGGAGCCGAGCTCCCATGTAATCTAACCAATTGGATTAGGATCTCACAATATTCGAGCAAAGTGCATTCCCCGAGCAAAATGCTTGATGTTGTTACTCGTCCCGAGATTTGACATATCTTTGCTTGCCCCACGAGAAAGGAACTCTCACATGATCCGAGCAACTTGAACGTGGATTTGATATCCTTTTGTCTGAGGGCAAGTTGTCGTTGCTCACATCCGAGAAAAGTGCTTGGTGTTCAAGTATGTTGCTAAGCCCTAGTTTGAGCAATGCTCGAAAACATGCTCCCACATGATCCAATCAATTTTTTGGGTCGGATCACATACTCGGGAGTCGAGTTCCCACATGAACCGAGCTCCCTTATGAGCTGATCGTATGCTTGGGTGTCGATTATATCACATAATTAGAACAATTTGATTGGGGTCAAATCACATGCTTGGGAGCCAAGCAAAGTGCTCTCATCAGTTTTCGACGCTAAGTCATTTTTTCGTCTTACCTTTATTTTTTTCGTTTGAGCTTCATGCTTCCACTTACCTTTCATTTTCCATCCTTTCATCACTTCTATGCCCTAGGTTCATTTTTACGTCCTACTTTCATTTTTTCCTCTGAGCTTTCATTTTCTGTCCTATCTTTATTTTCCGTCAATCCACATTTTTTTGCCCAATGTTCATTTCTCCGTTCTACTTTGTTTTTTCCGTCCTAACTTCATTTTTTTGTCTTAGTATCATTTATTTGTACTCCCATCATTGTTTCGTCCTACCTTCGTTTTTTCATCCTACCTTTTTGTTTCCTGGACTCTTTTTCCTTCTGAACTTCATTTTTTGTCCTCTTATCATTTTTCTGTGCAAGCATTCTTTTCTCGCTCCAAGTCCAAGCATTGTTTGCTCGCCTCTATGTTTACTTGCCTCCCGTGGTGTTTTGAAAATATCACATTCTTGTTTTATTTTATTTTTTTACTTTCAATAATTTTTATAAGAGTACCCTCCTACTCTCCCCATGGTGTAAGTTGTTTCTCGTCCAAGTAGACTTGAGCATTTTTGCTTAGTTAGGTTTGAGCACTTTTGCTAGCACAGAGTCGAAGACTTTTGCTCACACTTCAAGTTGCAAGCATTTTTGCTCACCCGGAGTGCGAGCATGCCTTTAGTGCTATAACTCACCCTGTTAGAAGTGAGGACTTAGCTCTTGCACGAGCAAGGTGATCTTGAATCTCGGAGCAAGCAACAAAGATTGCCCCTTTGAAGAGAAACATTACTTGGAACTTAATCGAGCGAAATTGTTCATACTCCCGAGCAAAGTGCACCCCATGGGATGAATAATAAATCATGGTTTGGAGCGACGAGTCAAAAAAAAAAAAAATGAGTGTTATCATATAGCTTTGGATCGGCTAAGTTCACGAGTTGGAGATAAGCGAACTTGAACTGAATTTCTGACCACATTTTTCATGGAACCCTCTTATATGATCCTTGTTTACCAACCACACATTATAGTCCCTATAGATTGGAGGTATCAATAAATGAGCCCTAACGAAGCAGAGGCAACAATAGCTGCTAAATCGTCTACTGGTACATAGACAATTGTGTGGACCGATGGGCATACTAGTCTTGTCTTAGTAAGATATTGCCTCACCAACTAGCTAATTAGACACATAACTATAATGAAATATACTATCAACCAACATTTATGAACTTTAAAAAGAGCCATAAGGAGTTGGTCAATGATGCTCAACATGTACTTATTGTGAGTGCAAATAAAACTCAAAGGAATTGACATACCCCAAAAACATAAAATTGTGCAATATATGAACATTTTTTTTTTTTTGAAATTGTCAAATATAATGTGGTATGAGATGAAAATTTTGTGAATAGTAGTGAACTTGTTTGAGTTAAGATGTTTTATTAAGTTTTGGAAAATGAGAGATAAATAGTTAAATAAAAATATTATAAAGTTAAAACATTATTTGAATATAATTTTTTTAATATTATCTTTATTTTGAAAATTTGAAAAAGTTGTATTGTTTTTTATATTTTGTTTAGAAATTTAAAAAAGTTATAATGATTAGATAAAAAAAGTTAAAAATTAAAAATTGAGAAGTATTTTGTGTTGGTGTGATATTTGAAAAAGAAATTATAAAAATCTTTTAGATAATCATTTCATCTCTTCTAAGTGTCCAAACATGAACTAAAGAACTGATGACAAGTTGTTGAAATAGCTTAATAGAATATGCTACAACGGATCCTCTTTGCTTTCCTAAAATAGTATCCCCAAAGTAAATCAACCAGATGCAAAGGGTGTTTTAATAATTTGGTTATGAATCAATCAATGTTATGGAAATGTGGATAACACATATTGACATATCAATATTCTAACGACTTGATATATAAGAAAAAGAAAAAGAAAACCCTAGCACACCTCTCTCTTTGTCCATTTTCTTTTTAGAGCAGCCCCCTAAAAAAACTCAGACTAGAGGAGGGGGGTTGGACCTTCGGCTCCTCCCTCCCTCCTCCCTTCCTCATCCCTCCTCCTTCTTATCTCTAGTTTTTATTTTTATTTTTCCTGGTTTTGTATGTTTTTCTTTCAAAGTAGGGCGAAAGGTTGATCTGTTGTTCTCTAAAACTCGACGACTAGCATGCGTCCCACCGTAAGATGTTCAAGGCGCCGATTCTTCAGACGTTTGAAGAATCTCATCGAACAAAATGCCGCATGAGCCATACACGTGATCCAAAGTGCGGGCGCAACATCCACGCACCCCCTTAAAGGGAGCTCTACTACCGCCACGTGTGGCATTTCTGAGACTAGGGCCATCAATTTCTTCATACTCGTCTATCTACTGTACTTCCAGGGTGGCGAGTGTCCCTCACGCGCCATCACAATCCATGTATTTGCTTTTTTTATTTCCTCTAAGGTTGAAAATGCGAATCTACTGCTTTTCAAGCTATATTTTGTTACTTCCTATGTATCATTTACATTTTTTGTTATTTCCTTTATTTTAGGTTAATAATAAAAAGAAATAGTCTCTTAGACATTTTGTCCATAGAGTGAACATTCCATCCTCCTCTTGAGGGTGGGGTTTGAAATCTCTACTTTAGATAGAGTATGGTCTCTCAGGCGGTTTGTCTAAAGGGTGGAGTTTGAAATATCTATTTTAGAATATTATTTTTTTAATATTATTATTATTTTAAAATTTGAAAAAGTTGAATTATTTATTATATTTTGTGTCAAAATTTAGAAAAATTATAATGATGAAATAAGATGAGATGAAATACTTTCACCATCCAAACAGAGCCTAAGTATCTATCTATCCTTAGCTTTCATGGTCAGTAGTTGATCAGTCGCAGCTTAGCTGTCTTTCTCTAAATCGAGTATGATATTCATAAATATCAATTTTAGTAATAAAAGAATATAATATATAGAAAAGCAAATTCATAAATTGATATTATAGTTTTATGTGATCTGTTATATCTATTTTATAATAAAAGTAATTTTATTCTGACGTAGCGTATCAAATTACATCATTTTATAAGTTTATTTTTATGTAATATTTTATAACTAAAATATTTCTCTAATTTTAATTATTGGGAGCATAAAATATAAAACTGACAAGTTGAGGATAAAAGTGCTTGGAGTGTGATTTCTTTTAACGAAAGAGTTTGTGTGAATATTTTTGTTGTTTTTTTTAAAAGGAAAATCACAAGAGTTGGTCGTCTAAACACTGTGTCTTAAGAAACCAATAATCAAGCCGCCGAATTCCAAGTTGGAAATATGGCCGTTGGGTTCGAACCCTCCAAAGTAAGAGGCCCCCTATCCTCACTCTCCATTGACAAGTTGCTCAAATCCAAGAAAAACTTCCCAAGAACCCCACCAAGGCTCTGGCTCGATGGCCAAGACGATCCTATCGAGACAGACAATCAAGGCCTCCCCATCTTGAAGCTGAGCCATCCCATCTTGCACGCCTTGGAATCATGCACTAACATTAGGCAGTTCAAGCATGTCCACACCCAGCTTGTTGTCTCTGGTCTCTTTCAACACTCTCTTGCGGCTAGCCGAGTCGTAAAGAAGCTTTGTTCGGCTTCGGTTATGTTTCCACATGCTGTTTACGTATTCGATTGCCTCGAGGAACCCGATGCTTTTATGTGCAATACTATCATGAGAAGCTACGTAAATTGCAATGACCCATTTGGTGCTTTAAGGTTTTACCATGAGAGGATGGTTGGGAAGTGGATCATGCCGAATCATTATACTTTTCCGCTTTTGGTGAAGGTGTGTGTGGAAATTGGGTCGGTGAGAGAAGGAAAAAAGGCTCATGCCCAGGTGGTGAAACTCGGGATTGAATCTGATTTATTTGTGCAGAACTCATTGATTCATATGTACTCAATTTGTGGAAGGATAGGGGACGCTCGGATGATGTTTGATACGGGGCCTGAATTAGATTTGGTGAGTTGGAATACGATGATCGATGGGTATGTGAAGACTGGAGAGGTTGGTGTTGCACGTGAACTTTTTGACGAGATGTACGAGAGAGATCTTTTTAGTTGGAATTCTATGATTACTGGTTATGTGGGCACTGGGGATATGGAGGCGGCAAAAGGGTTGTTTGAGAGAATGACTAGTAGAGATGTTGTATCGTGGAATTGTATGATTGATGGGTATGCAAGGATTGGAAATGTTTTGGTGGCTCGGGAGTTTTTTGATAGAATGCCTTTGCGAAATGTGGTTTCTTGGAATACCATGTTGGCTCTTTATGTGCGGTATAAGCATTACGGTGAATGTTTAACATTGTTTGATAGGATGATTGATGGAGGAGGAGGTGTTAGACCAAATGAGGCTACTCTTGTGAGTGTCTTGACTGCGTGTGCAGACTTGGGAAGGCTTGATCGAGGCAGTTGGGTTCATTCTTATTTAAAACATAATAGGATTCAATCCGATGTGTTACTTTCAACAGCTCTTCTGACAATGTATGCAAAGTGTGGGGCTGTGGGCTTGGCTAGGGATGTTTTTGACGAGATGCCCAACAGAACTGTTGTGTCATGGAATTCTATGATCATGGGATATGGTATGAACGGGAATGCAGAAAAAGCTCTAGAAATGTTCATGCATATGCAGAAAAGAGGGCTGACGCCAAATGATGCTACATTCATCTGTGTCTTATCAGCATGTACCCATGCAGGAATGGTTTTTGAGGGTTGGTGGTGCTTTGATCTAATGAGTCGAGTTTACAAGATTGAACCAAAGGTGGAGCACTATGGTTGCATGGTTGATCTCCTTGCTCGGGCTGGTTTGATGAAAGATTCAGAGAAGCTTATAAGTAACTTGCCAATGGAGTCAGGACCTGTCTTAAGGGGTGCTCTACTGTCTGCCTGTAGTACACATTCTAATTCAGAGCTTGGGGAGATCGTGGCAAAACGGTTAATTGAGTTGGAACCTGAGGATCTTGGGCCCTATGTGTTGTTATCAAACATATACGCTGCAGAAGGGAGATGGTCTGACGTCGAGCATGTGAGAAAGATGATGAAGGAAAATGGATTACAAAAAGAATCTGGTTCTAGCCTTGTTCACCTTCATGAATTTAAATTTGAATCTTTTGCAGAACAAGGTTCAGTCCATAGGAGAAGCATGTTGTACTCAATGTTGAGTGAGATGGGAGCTCATGTGAAACTGTCTTGCACAGATTCTAATATGGTGTGACATTGGGAGCTAAATGAAGACAAGACACCATTTATTCAAGTGGACACGTCCTAATGTGACAAAACTATCCGCAAAGGAACTACTATGTACAGCTTAAAAAAACAAAGACTCTGAAAGGAAAAGAGTATCTTGGGAAATCAATGGACGACGAGTAGGTCTATACAGAAACTATTGCCTTATATATGACATGGTTAAGTGATTGGATTGTCTTGTTGCATATCATTGGCGATAAGGAAATTGTGAGTACATTCTTCAGCTTCGTTTTTACTTTTTGGATCCATAATATATAACTGCATCAGTATTGTATTTTTTTCGTTTAATTATGGCAATAAGAATGAAGATATATAGAAGTTAGTAATTTTATCGACTCAGTTACACATTTCTCTTATCTAATTCAGCTGAGGATCGATGTTCCACTTTGATCTGCCATTATTTTTGGAATTCCTTGGGTCAAAAAGATTGGAGCGTTTATCATAAGGGATGTAGCTTTCTGTCTCACTCATTTTAGTCCCTTTTTTCTTCGTTGAAATATTAGCATCAAAGAACTTAGTTAGGAAAGTTCTATTTAGTGGAGAGTGCATGCCTTTTACACCCTTGAGTCATTGACATGGCATTATTTAATTTGTAAAGAAATTAAAAATTAAAAATTTTATAAATCAAATATATATATATATAGATAAAAACACCCTATAATAATTAGACATGTTGATGTTTGTTTCTGAATCTCCATTAATGTTTGACTTACAATATATGCCCGTCCAAGTACCACGAATGCAAACATGGGTGGCAATTATCTTGGTCTCAATCTTAGAAAAATATCTATTTTAAATTTTGCCCTTCTCCATCACTACTATTATTAGTAGAGAAATACTCTAATTAAAAAATAATTACATAAAAGTAATCTCACAAACTGATGTGGGTTGATGTGGTTTGTTAGATTGTAAAATTATTTTTATTGTAAAACAGATCTGACAGATCACATGAAATCATATCAATTTGTAAAATTATTTTTATATAATCTTTTTATGACTGTAGCCCTCATCGTTTTATTTTATCTTTAATAAAAATATAATCTTGTTCAGTGTTCACAGCTAATTAGCAGACATTGAAAAGTCTAAAGTAGTGACGGCTTTAATCAGAAGTCAAGTCACATGGAATTTCATTAATCAACGTTATTAATAATAATGAGTCGTGGCTCAGTAATGGGCTAGTATAAATTTATATTTATATTTTTTTAATATATTTATATAGTTTTAAAAAGTAAAAGAAAACATTAAAATTTATTTTCTTAAAAAATTAAAAAATTTAAATATATAAACGGTCAAAATGAGAGAACAAAATTAAACGATATATTAATATTTTCCAATGATGATTGATTACATTCAAGAATTTTTCCTAACTCTCTGATCATGAGTATACCTATGATCCCCATCCATCGTCTAGAAATAAATAATCATTAAAAAGAAATTGGTTCGGAGAGAACTTATTATTTCATATTATTGTAAAACATATATATATAGAAATATAGAATTAATATTGCATATAAAATAATTATATAATTAAGTTTGAACTCCGGTGTCATATGTTTCTCCAGCTTTCCAGTCTTGAGGTATGCTATTAATAGGAACGACCCAAGAGTCATCATCTCCATTCTCGTCGCTGAGCAACATTCTCAGTGACAATGCCCCGCTTGGGGGCGAGGTTGTCGTCCATACTGCTCCATGACTACGGTCCAATAGCTTGCACACCATATTCCCAGTCTGCATGCACATCATAATTAAAAAGCTCATGATTCATTCACTATATAGTATTCCATCATTATAAGGAAAATTCTATACACCACACTACCATCACATTTTCATCTCATTATATAAGATATCGAGGTATTACATTTATCACCGTTACAAATCATTTATTGAAAGATTCTTTATCATCTAATAGTAATAAACGTGTCACATCTTACATAATACTGAGATGATTCTCGGTTTGCGAGGTACCGAAAATTAATTGATATTAAGAAAGATACACGTGCTTGCTAGTTACTGTTGACACGCGCCAACATTTAAAGGTTTTCTTTTTTCCTCACATCTCTTTTTGGCCATAGGTGGATGACATATATACTTGAATATTTTTTAAGTAATGATTAACGTGGAGCTGGTACTCTTAATAACTTTGGTCTAGCTTTTTTTCCCATTTTAAGTAGCTACTATATATATAGCAGCCTTTCCTAACACCATCTTTATTTAATTGATGACATGATTATTGTGTGGAAAATACAATTAATATTGTTTGAAGAGATCGAGCAGTACTCAAGTTAACTGGTTAGTTTCAAAGAAGGGATTAATTAAAGCTAAAGTGGAAATTAATATATATTAAATAAATAAGCAACTGCATGTACCTCACAGAGCTGCATAGCAGTGATATCCTTCTTGCCTTGTTGAAACCATAGCACAAAACCCAAATAATGAGGGTAATTGCTGTTCTCGTCTATCTTTATTGTTATGTTTTTGTTCGGGTAGCTGCATGACACACTGTTTAGAGAGAGAGAGAGAGAGAATTTCCAGAGTTAGTCTGCATGCAAAAAGCAAAAGAACATACATGTTGCTAAAATTGTGGACATTAATGGCAATGAATGTTAATTTATCGTTTATGTGTTAATTATCTTTCCACCTTTGAGTTTGGACAGATTAAAATTTAAGAGGACCTCGATAATTAGCGCCAAAACTACGTATAATAATCGTACCGTCTATACTCAATATCCACCACACCAAGAGCAAGCAGAGAAGCAGCTGCATCAGTGGTTTGAGCCATCCGACCGAAGGCCCGTCTGCTCAGAATAAAGTCAGTCCGATCACTTGAACCCTGGTCCGTTATAACCGCCGTTACTCCATTGTCCGAGCAGTATGCTGCGTTGGTGCACCTCACCTAGTGAAGTGATGATCAAAATTATTGCGGGAAACATCAGAAATAAATTAGTGAGCAATTAATACATTTTCCATGGCTGTGCTGAAAAAACGTCTTAGCAAAAATCTGTCATATCATGTTTCGATATTCAAAGCATATATATATATATACCTGGTAGCAAGCCCCACAGCCAACGCCATTTCTGTAGAGGTCAGATGCAGCCGAGACATCCCCACCATTGATTGTAGCTCCAAAGGAACCAAACCCACATGCGCCGCCTGCAGTTCAATCAAAAGGATATATAAGAACATTGAAGTTTTAGTTATTATATATGTACCACAACATATATCCCAACGCATGTCGACTACTTTTTTTCTATTTCTTGTAGTAAATTGTCTTACTATCTGTTCCTTGTTCGTCAGAATTTGGATAATAAGCTGCTCGAGAATGAATGAAAGGGTCGCTGCTTGTTTGAGCTTCTACCAGAGTATGCACAAGAAGTAAAGTTGCAAAAAGGGACAGAGGATAGCGTAAAGAGCGAGCCATTGCGGGAGAAAAGAACAAAAGGAATAAAAGCAAAGAAGACAAAAAAAGGTGGTAGTGCATAAAGAGAGAGAGGTTTGCAGTATTTATAATCAACAGAAGTCGAATATCCTTCAGCTTGGTAAATCCTACCAACTTTGACATTCTTCTTAAAAGTAGTTCGATTTAATTTAGTGGGATTTGGTGAGAGATCATCAGAAATATTTCTATGGATTGTTTCTCAGCTACCTTTCTTAGACTTGGTATGGCTTATTTCTTTGAATAATGCAGAAGTTAAACCGCTTTCTGACCTTCCAATATTAATTTAGTTTGAACTCTAACTTCCTTCTACTAAGGAATAATCACACATTATCTGTAGACAATGTCTTGAACAAATTTATAAGAAATGAACAATCCTCTTTTGTAGAACCAGTTTTATAAAATGAGTTATGCTCATGAATTTTTTCATAGTATCAAATTCTACCACGGGAAGAATAAGGGCCCACATTACTTATCTCGTGATAAGGACCAGAAAATAAAATACTGATTTGTACGTGAGAATGGATGTTAAGGAATAATCACATATTACCTGTGGACAAGGTCTTGTGCATATTTATAAGGAATGAACAATCATTTCTTATAGAACCGATATTATGAGATAAGTTAGATTTATGAATTTCTTTACCTTTCCTTAAAAAAAAAAAAAAAACCCTTTCCTAAGTATTGGAGTGTGAAAACATTTTACTCAACTAAACACACACACAAAGCAATGAACAAATCAATGCTCTCTGCATGCAGGGTGATCATAAATTCTGAAAGCGGTAGCTATCAAATATTATTCACATCATGATCAGAAACGTATTGTGGATAAGTTTGTGTAAGGTGGAAAACTTTGGAATCTCTGAGACAACTTGTAAATATTCGACCGTGACAGGCGCGATCGATTGACCATGACTAATTGACGCAAGAAACAGGCTAGCTAGTTAGGTGAAGATCGATCGAGGGCGTTGAAATTAGAGTCTGAGTATTTTGAATGGAAAATAAGGATTCATGGTTTTTCTTGAGAAAGAAATCAGGGGAGGCTAGCTAGGGTCAGTTTGGTGCTTAGCACTACTCGAGAACCTGTATCTGTTAGGCATATCTTGATGTTCCCATTTAGAGATCATCAGCCTTGATCATCTCCTTGTGGACCAAGAAAATACCTGTACATTCTCTTTATTAGTAGTACTGCAATAAAAATTTATGTGATCCGTACCCAACTACTTTATTATTTTTACTCAACTCTTTAACAAAATATTATTTTTCTTTAATATTTTTTCAACTTTTTTTGACTTTAAAGACTTTCTTTTATAAACATTTGATCGGCTTGAATTAAAAATACGATAATATATTGTATTGAATAGTTGCATAAAAGTTGTAAAACGTTGGGTAGTTAAAATATCTTTTACTATCAGTTATTTTTAATGAAATAATTATTTACAGTTAAAATAAATTTATTTTTATCATAAATAGTTATTTTTGTCACAAAATAATAGTCACAAATATCTATTTTTCTTATAGTACTTAAAATAATCTTTAATTCCTATGTATGTCCTACGTACATGTTGCTTGATTTTTTTTCAATTCTAAATAAATTAATAAACAGAAACGTCTTTTTAAAACAATGAAATATTTATCTATTCGAGATCTATTATATAATCATTATTAAATTCAAAGCTAAGGTAATATTTATTGAACTTGATCTGAAGTCTTTTAATAAAGGGAAAATATATTTTTCAGCTTCAAAGTATTCAAGTTTTAAATTTTGTATTTCATGTTATTAAAAGAACTTTACTACTTATCATCCTCATACACATACACTATATATTATATTTAATTATTTTTATTTATTTTAGTTTTATTCTTCATAAACTAATTGATTCTTTAATTGATTATAATCCATATACCACATATTTGATAAAAAAAAAAATATATAATATATAATGTATGAGGATGATGAATAAAATTTTTCTTATTAAAATTCATGAAAAAAAAAAAAACGATGCCCTCAATTGGTTTCAGAACAATATGGTGAGGAATTTTAGCTGAGGCTGACTGCAGTTTTGTTGACAGCCACAATAAGACATCGGATACATATCAATGCCAACTAAAGAAAGTCCATTGAAGCATGACATGGAAACCATTAATGGGGTTTGGACCCGCACCAATGACACCTGCATGTTTATCTCTGCACTGGCCTAGCCTAGCTTTTTTTCGTTAGGGAAAGAGAAATGATAGATAGACACGAGGGAGTACAAATTTCGTATATTTAATTTGAAAAAAAAAAGATTTATCATTAAAAATAAAATAAAATAGATTTTTTCTAATAGATAAATAAAATAGACACAAGGGAGTACAAATTGTTTTTATTATATTTTATATAAAAATTTAAAAAAATTATAATAATAAGATGAGATCGTTTCTCTATCCAAACAAGACGTAAGCTTTCTGTCTTCATTTATCATCAAACAACTAATAATAATGAACTATAGCAATATTAAAAAAGCTTTTGGTAATCAAGCAGCCAGCTCACGAGTTGATAACAGAGCCCTACATAAAAATGAAACTATATATGAAACTGCCTATAGATCAGTTCCCTCCATTTTGATTACTTTATCCTGCAGTTTTTGAGGCTGAGATATCGATTTTTTAAAACCAAATAACATGTTTAGTGGAAATAAAATATATTCTTTTTAAAAAAAAGAAACAGAAAAATGGACTAGGAAGCCTATATACCAATGTTTTTTCTTTCTAAAAGATTAAAAAAAAAAAAAAAAATCAAGGGGATCTTTCTTTTATAAACCAACCCAACCTAACCTAACCTTTAAATAATTGGTGGAAGTGTGAGGATTTTTTTAGTGCAGGGGAGGAAGGGACAAGGAAATTGTTGAGAAGATCATGAGATGAACCTAGCTAGGGTTACTTGATTATTTCTTCTAGCTGGGCTTGTTTGGTGGAAGTCACTACTTACATGTTGCAACTATCATGATTGTGTTTGCACGGTGTCATGATCATGTCATGTGCTGTCACACATGTGTATATATGTGGTCCAAATGTATGTATGTGTATTTATGTCACGATTTGCATGCAATAGCAGCCTCTTAGTACTGTTCTCTCGCGGTTTTTCTACCTTAAGCATGTACCTAGCTAAAACTTATACATAATACATTAATACTGGAAACCTGGCTAGATGCATGCACTAATTATTAATTAATCTCTTTTCAGTTGGAATAATGATATATACCACACTCTTATTCTATTTTGATCATATTAAGTAGTGTGTGGCACATTCATTACCATTAAATGATAAAGAAATATGTAATAAATGATCATTTAATGGTGATAAATGTGTCACATTATACTTAATGGGATGAAAGTGAGATGTTAATATGGTGTATAGAATTTTCCTTTCAGTTGAATGATCATGACGCCTACCGTCAAGTGAGCCCAACCAAATTTTTGCCTAGTTGAAAAGTTTTGTCGAAGGTCAAGCCCAATATAATGATTAATGGGTGGCCTCCGACTTCGTCAAAGTTGGAATGGCCACTTGCCCTATTGAGAAAATAGGTTCTGATCGGTCCAATATCAATCCCTATTTAATAATATAAAAAAATAATTAAGAAATCTAAAAAATTATAAAAAAATAAGTTAAAAAGCTAAAATTTAAATACAATAACTAAATCAAACTACTAATCGCAAACCATAAATTTAAATTTAAAATTAGAAATCACAATAAATTGAAATTTATAGCACCAAAATATTGGATAATGTCATAAATTTTATTCAAATATGAAATAGCCACAATGCACCGCATTAGTCTTGGACAGTCTATACATTTGAGTCGATGACTCGATAGCGATTTCTAATTTTTCTACATGAAGTTTTAACTTTTATTGATCAGATGCACTATCTTTTCTTTATTCATTTAACTATAGACTTCTAAACCATTAGCCAAGTGATATTATGAACTCACCCCTACCTCTAACTCTGACGAGTTTTGCATGATAATAATCATCCCACGATGCGCCGGTCTCAAACTCTCAATCATCCACAATTAGTTCTAAGGTTCACAGCTAGTGTACAAAATCATATAAATTATAAATGAAATAATAAAACCATTAAAATGATGTAAATAATCATATAGAATTATAAAGTTACCTAATTCAAGCCTATAGCTCTTGGCATCAACGGTATGATCTATTCCAATGGGCGTTGAGTTTAACCAGTTCTATGTGCAAACGAGGACCTCGATGGTGGTCGGAGACAATGAACTCCAATAAGCATCCAAGACATGATCTCGAGTGCTAAACGCCGACTCAGAGACAACCGTAGTGATAGGAATGACTAGTACATCCCTGGCTATTTGGGAAAAGATTTGAAACTTTTCAGAATTCACCTTCCATCTAGTTAATATCTTGGAATGTATCACTAGGTGCCTCGACATCTTCTATAAAATAACGCTCAACCTCAGACTTATATTGCATAATATTCTTCGATGCACGATTTTGATGATACCGTCGTAGCCGCAATAAATTTAAACTTTATGCATGTGTGTCATCCTAGGAAAATGTCAATCTGGTCGGGCGAGATGAGCTACCACTTTAGGTTGAAGACTAACCATTGTTGTTGTAATGGCTATATAAATCATCAATATCACACTTAAGTGATCTAAGAAACTTTTCAACATCCTCATCACTGAGGACATCCCTAATCTAATCTTCTACAATCGCCAACTTATATCGAGGGTTAAGGATCACAACTACAAATAATAATTTATTTATCTTCTCCACATCCACCAATATTTATTATATTTGATTTTCATCATCATAGTCATTATATTTAACAAACCCACATTGTTAGTACAACTCTCTTGCAAGTGGTCATAAAGCTCCGAGACCTCCTCGAAGTACATGTTCGTAGGGATATTTTGTCTCATATATCCGCATAGTTATGGCATAAAATAATTTTAAAAATTTAACAAAATATCTAACATTGGCCCAATCAACAGCATCCGGTGCACCGAGCCCCCTTCTCCCCCAATTAACTCCAGCAAAGCATACTTCATGCCCCCATCCTCAACCTCTATCAGCTCGAACGTTGTTTGGTACTTCTATGCTACATCCAACATCATGTATTTCACTAGATTTCAAACTCTAATAATGAATTCATCAACCTCCTTGAACTCCTTAAAAGCTATGAGGTTGATGATATGGGCACAACATCGAACATGAATAAACTAGTTCTCACAAATGATATCATCATTAACCATCGTAATCTGCCTTAATCAATTAATGGCAATGTCATTCGCATTGGCATTGTCAATCGTGATACAAAATACTTTTCTAATCTCCTAATCTTTTATATAATCATCCATTTATTTGCCAATAGATGAACCCTTGTGATCAACAATTTCTTTAAAGTCGATAATCCGCTTTTGCAATGTCTACTCACTATTAATAAAGTGGGTTGTGATACACATGTAGCTCACATTTTGTATGGAGGTCCATGTATCAATCGTAAATTACAATCTGTGGCCAGTGGCGACAAACATTTTCTTAATCGATGCCTTCTCCTTGGCATGCCTTTTCAAACAGTCGCGCATCACAGTATACCGTAAAGGCATGGGAAATCGTGGCTCTAAATTGTGCACAAATTTGCAGAAGCCTGCCTTGTCAACCGTGGTAAAAGGTATCTCATTAGTGATGATCATCTTCACAAGAACATCCCTCAACATCTTCTCACTGTATTGAGGGATTGATAGTTTCTTAATCTGCGTCCCATCAGTGGCCATAGAAGTCTCGTAACTCAATTTCATTTGATCAGTTGCTATCAACCCTTTGTGTATCTTATACCACTGGCAGCCTGTAAGATGTGCTATTAATATTGGTATGCCTTACTTCTTCGAATGATAACCACATAGTTGCCAACAATAATGGCATCGAGCCTGCGGGATCTCACGATCACTGAGAACTTTGATGAAATGTTCTCATATCCACGACCTTTTTTTTACTAGGTTGTGCTAGTGGATCCTCTTCAACATTCATAAACTCCTCATCCTCATTCAGCATATCAACGTCTTCTAGATCTATTGTAACTCAATTACTTGCATATCATGAGGTAGCTACTCTAGATAGGGGTCTACGGCTTGAAATACCAGTTGGTGACGCCAATGGCTGTGCGTCATCCTCTTGTGAAGAATCGCGGTGAGAATGAGATGTGTAGCATCCATAATTTAAGCAAATAATCTGAAATAATTAACAAACAACCGTCAGTTTAAATATCATGATAATTATATACAAATTGAAAACACATTAAAAAGGAAAAAAAAAAAACATATGTGTATAGTCATATTTGTGGCTTTAAAAGTAAATAAAATACAAAAAAAATGAATGTCCGCTTGAGCCACACTCGAGCGAAGGCTCAAGCAAACAATTTGTATAACGTTCGTTCGAGCCAAACTCGAGCGCCACTCGAGCGAACGTCGCCTAGAACAAAAATTCAATTTTTACAATACCTAAATTCCTTAATTCTTAAATTTAACAATCGAAAAACCGAAATTATTAAAATGAAAACAACCAAGAAGTTGAAATGAACAACAAATCATACACATTTCACAAAGGGAGTTACAAATTGCATTTCACATTTTACAATTACACAAAGGAACAACAAATCTATTGGAGGAGGAAGTTAGAAATCATTCTTGCAATTACTCCGGCCATGGTAGAGTCAGAGACAGCGGCCTCAAGTGACAGCAGACGTCGTTCGGAGCTCAACTGAGTTGTGTGAAAGTGAGGACTGAGGAGTAGTCTGTTGTACGAAAGTGAGGGGTAAGAAGGGGGTCCTGCATTTTGGACCCCTTTCCTTCACGAAATGACGGCATCGTTTACTTACCTCATCAAGACAAAACATTAGTAGGGCAAGCGAAATGATGTTGTTTTGATTATGTATATTTTTATTTATTTTTAGTCTGGAGTTCAGAGCCCATGCGGGCTCCGACTCCGACTCTAAATTCTGCAAACTTCAACTCCGTCGGAATCAGACCTTGTGGACGGAGGTCAGAGGTCGAAAGTCGGAAGTTTTACCCACCCTTTCCAATATTGCTAATGCTTGATGCCTGATGCCTGATGCCTTCTGCTGGCGAACCTCAGGACATTACACATTTAATTGCGCAGCATATAATACTTTTTTGAATTCTCCTTTCATTTCTTTTGAGAGTTGGAAGCCTGCTCAAATTATGGCCTCGATCACTTTTGAGTTCATTATAACGAGGCTATTCGAGGTGAAAAAAGATTTCAGATGGACTGGGGTCTTCTATTTCCTTATAATTTGATAATTGGCACCCACTTGATATTGGTAGAACCAAAAAGATTCTTCCAATTTATCATTTTTGGATCCAACAAAATTCATAGGTATAGGAAGAAGTTCTTTCAAACAGTCTTTATATTATTTATTGCTATTTATATAAAAAATTTAAACAATATTAAATGCTTAATAATTATCACAAGATCCACTTTATATATATTTATTATATATATATACATATTTATCTCTCTTTCATTTGACATCAAAGATCAGATGTTAATCAGTTAGATATAATGTCAATTCTTTTTGTTTGTGATCTTTTGAGTTATACATGAGCAGAAGATATAATCTTCTTTAATTAATATCATATGATCTCAAGCGTAGACATGAATTAGATTGACTCCTAGCATGTATGCAACCCAACCTTCTTTACTCTCCCCGCTGTGTTATACTACAATGCCTAATTTTAAAACTTGTTGCAAAATGAGCATAAGGAGCTGAAGTAGTTGACAACGTAACAAACCTAGCTTTAAATTAAGAGAAAATATATTTACAATTGTTAATTGTGTAATCGCTGCATAATCGAATTGAAAAATATGAATAAAACATGAGACCTATATGAAAAAAAAAATAATAATAATTAATTTTTTAATAGTAAACTTTTTTTTTTTTTTTAAATAATTACGTGTAGGGCTGTAAAAGATTGGCCGCGTAACCGAACCGACCCGTTATTCCGACCCCAACCGACCGAAAATACCCGGACTGAATGAGACGCTTCGGAAACGGAAATTTCCATTTTAATTCCGAAGACAAAACGGTTCGAAACGGCTAACACCCGATAACCGAAAATTACTAAACTAATTCGCAATTTATTACTTTATTTCCACAGTTCACCCTCACTTTCTCTCTCTCTTTCTGACATTTTTGGGCTCATAATTTTTTTTTGCAGATGGTGCCATTTTCTCTCACGGTTCTATGCACATCTGGTCGCACCCCTACCAATTCGGGTCCATGTGGAGACATAACTCATCGTTATTCATTGCAGTTCATTTGAAAGTTCCCTGTAAAAAGAAAAGCAACCTTCGAAGGGAGAGAGAGGGGAATCAGATATTTGCCGAGGGAAGAAAATCTGTAAAAAGAAATTTCTTCATGCTAAATGAACGCATAGAAGAAAGACTAACATAAAACCTCTCGTAAATTAAGTTGTCTTTCCCTCTTTATTTTCTCTACTTTTTTTTTTTTTTTATACACTTTCTTCTTTACATTTCTTTATCATTTTATTTACAATATTTTTTATGATATTTGAATACTCGTTATGATGTTATTACAGGATAGGAGGCAAGCTAAATTCTCATGAACATTCTGATTGTGGGCTTGTTAATTTGAGTTTCTGCAACGCATTTTTTTGTAAAATGAAGGTTCGGTTAAACGGAAAAACCGATTTTTTGGAAAATGAGTACGGTTCGGCCAATCAGTTTCGGTTCTGAATTATTTGAATGCGGTCGAGTTGGGTCGGAACTATCATATTTGGATCGGGACGGTTGGCGAACAGTCCTAATTATGCAGTATTTACGGACTTTACGATTATATCCAGAATTACTCGTTAATTAATAATCCCATAACCAAATGATCATGCATGGCAACGGCCAGTAGTACTGTTTCTGAATATTGAAACGGCCTGTGTTCTCTCTCTCTCGATCTCTCTTCCGGCTTCTCAACTTATATATAGGCAGAAACTTATATAATATAGGTGAAACTAACGAGGTCATGATGTAGTGCATGCCTAGACAATGAATTTTCTTAGAAAAGAAGCGTGAAATTTGGAATTTGGACTATTAAGAGGAAAAGGCCAATTTGAGTTCTAAACACGCGGTGGTTCCATAATTTTTATTATACAATAAAGAAGGGAATAATAAACGTGCAAGACAGGAAATGACCGCTTGATGTGGCTGCCACCAGCCAGGTGGCCGGGACTGGTTGGTTTAATTTGAAGCCATCTTCCATGAACTTGATATATAGGACTCATCGTTTGAGATAAAAGATTGAGTACGTGTGCCGTATATACGGCCAAGAATAAGGTTTGAGTTTAGAACGTCAGAGATGAGATTGGATGTTTTAAATATTAATTAAATAAAATATTAGTAAAATATATTCTAAATTATTGTTTTTATTTTAAGTTTTAAAAAAATTAAATTGTTTATTATATTTTTGTATGAAAATTTAAAAAATTTGTAATAATGAGATGAGATTGATGAGATAAAAGTATTGTTTATCCAAACTTAGCTTAAGGGTTTCTCAAAAAAAAAGAAACCAACATGGGAGCCGATAATATCGTTGAAAGTTCTGCATGGGCAGATTTTCCATATTTTGTCATATATCCAACATAAAGAAATCGAAAACAACTCTCATTATTATTCTTCGAATATACATATATTTTTATTTTATTTTATATTCCTTCCATTCACTCATTCATCTTCATGTTTTAACCTCTATATATATAGTCTTGATCACTCGGCTCCCATGCAAGTGCCCAGTTCTCAAAACATATATATATTGGCAAAGAAAACGCGGCTTGTAAACAGCTTCCACCTCAGACCCATCAAACAATGACAACCCCTTGTGGTGAAAAGTCTGTGGAGAGGTAAACTTTCCTTCTCTTTTTATGCTTTGAGGTGTGAAGGATCTTTCTATGAAAGTGGCTTGAATTCTATACTCTTTGCTTCCCTATTCTGTTCACTGCATCCGGTCGCTTGAATTCTGTCGATTTACGCTTGTCTTTCTCTTTTGATACATCAAAACTCAATCCTTGATCACTCAGTTGATCACGTACGCTCATCATTGTTTTCGGGCTAGCTAGCTTTGGAGATGGACTTGTTTGGGTTGATCTCCCAGATAATTGGATTCTTCTATTAATTTTGGTTTTGGTGTCTCCTAAAAATTAATGTTCATGCCATCTGATCCTTAAATTCTGTCCATAAACTACTTCTTATATTANAGCTTCAACGTCATAGACTTTCTTTAATGAAACAACGTAGATTGGCCGAAGAACAATTGCAAGCTGTGAATGGCCTATATAGAGTGAAAAAATGGATTGAAGATCGAGGCTTGAAACGAGCAGCAGTTACCAATGCACCAAAACCAAATGCCGAGCTCATGATATCAAAGCTCGGGCTGTCAGATTTTTTCGATGCTGTCATTCTCGGGAGTGATTGTGACCATGCCAAGCCATATCCAGATCCCTACTTGAAGGCCCTTGAATTACTCCATGTAACAAAGGATCACACTTTTGTATTTGAGGTATGTTTTCATCTCAGGTCATATACATTTCGGAGGGTATATATAGTGGATGCTCCTGGAATTTGGATTGCGATCCTCTACATGAATTTTCTAATCCAAATATTTTCTACAATTCAAAGAAGAGTACTTCTACATCTACATACGAATTACACAAAAGTAATCTCACAAACTGATGTAGCTTCATCTGATCCATTAAATCTACTTTACAATAACAGTAACTTTATAATCGACGAACTACGTTAAGCCACGTCAGTTCGTTGAATTTTTTTTTATAATCCCTTTGTGGCTAGAGTATTTCCTTTCAATCAAATAAATAGATGAGAGCATGTTAGTGTCTATATCTCTCTGATCCCTAAAATTTGGTATATTTTTTTTGGCTCTGGCAGGACTCTGTTTCAGGAATTAAAGCAGGAGTGGCAGCTGGGATGCCGGTTGTTGGTATAACTACCAGAAACCCTGAACACTTTCTGATTGAAGCAAGGCCTGCATTCCTTGTAAAGGATTTTGATGACCCAAAATTGTGGGCAGCTTTAGAAGAGCTCGATAAGAAATGAGGAACATCCACAGTACACGAAGCAGTTTATAGACACTTCCACACTAAACTCAAAATGGGTAAATAATTCTGTTGTAAAGGATCCTCTTGGGTCCTCGAGGTGTTGCTACTTGACCTGCTATTGATATATTCCTATTTGGTCAACGATTAAATAAAAGTAAATTTTACTCCCATGTGTGTTAATTAGCCAGAATCAGATCGAGAATGCAATGGATTATGGAGTACATGAGCAAACTACCTGAAACCTCCATGAATCAATGTAATAGCTAACAAACTTGGGATGATCAATTCAAGGCTATCATGATCCTCTAAAAAACCAGCATTTTAATACAAATACATAAACATATATTTGAAAATAATGCTGGTAGAGACAACTGATAGTCCAATCCTTATTAGCATGTTCCTCGGTATTATCATAGATTTTATACATGGATTTCCTTACCACGCGTGCATAATTCATATCATCTGGACCATGCTACTGTATCAATCTCATCCCTTGCAGATTTGTATAACTCGAGCCTCTTTGCACACTGCTGCCTCCTTTCCATCAATGCAGGTTCTTCGTCTAACAGTTCTGCAAGTTGCTTGCCCTGCACAATAAACGAAAAAACCACTTGATAAAAATACTGCCATCCTTTTTTTATAGCTCCTTGTAATGTATTATAGAACTCGGGTCGGTACAACTAACTTTCATCCATGCTTACCTTTCTCAAGTAATTTTTAAGTGACAACATATGATGAATGAATATGTCTAATATTCGGATTTGAACCACGCTAAATTTGTCTTACTCAATTTGTCTTACTCGAATAAGAAAATGATATATTAATAAAGCAACCAGGGATTAGTAAAACAATTGTGTTAGATCCATAGAAGGTACTTTACGAATGGCATTATGTATCAAATTCAATTAGGCATGTCCGAAGATAATTCCATCGTGAGTAGGCCCAAGGAACCTGTTATTCATCAATTTACAATATTCTGTTTGAAATGGGTTTATCAAAATCTAATTTCAGCACAAAGGGTAGGGAGTTATTGCTGGATACCTCCTTTTTGCCCAGTTGAGTATAAAAATGATCGAGTAAAGACCGCTTGGCTTCCCTCACTTGACAATGAACCACAGCCTTTGGAATGGTATTCTTCAGTGTCTCTGACACCATCTGAACATAAGAGGAAACATTTGATCCTATCCTGCGGAAGTGGCCTTCGGAAAATCGTTCTGCAGAGGAGACAGCAGGGTTTCCTCCCTTCTCCACTTCCTGAGGAAGTCTCCTGAAGAAATCCACAGTCATGTATGAAGACTCCATTTCCACTAATCGCAAAGTTGTCTTCTTACTGTCTTCCCTGAATCTCTCCAATGCTTCAGCGGCAGCTCCTGCTATTTCAGCTTGAAGGGTTGGAAACTGCTTCAACTCCTGTACCATTCCAAAACACCAACTTAGATCTTCCCTTGCCGGTAAACTGCTGTTACTTTGAAACTAGTAAATTTATTAATTTCATACCTGGGTTTCTCTAATTGACCTTCTAACAATTTCCTTCAATATGAAGTGAACCTGGAATATCATAATCCCAAAAACAAAAGCGGATTACATTTTTTTTATTGGCACTAGGTGTCTGGGAACAGCGTCCCGACTAATCCTAGGGGTGCACAGGCCCTCGGCAAAAAGAGGATTAAATGTTTAATGCTTGTCATTTGTAAAAGTTTGAAAAATCCAGCAATGCAATATTTAATTGTTTTTTTCATAGTGGGGAAACAAAAAGTATACCCTTACAGCATGTAAGAGAACATTTTTAACAATCTAATTTAATATAAATTACTTTTGGAGACCTCAATGTATGAGATGTGAGATAATTTTAGACATGATACACTTCATGAAACTCGTAGGCCTGAATCCCCAGGGAGAAGACAATTAAAAAACAAGCCCCAGGCACAGCCCATCAACCATGAGAAGAAGAAATAAAGACAAAAACACTTACGGCATCTACAGAAGCCTCTGCTGGGCCTCTGAAGTAATTAAGTGCGCTCTCAATGAGGCGTCGATACGCTTGCTCAGGTGCAATAAGATGAGGCTGGTACCCATCTGCTTCTGAAACCATTTTCCTTACATTTTTCAGTGAAAGGTGGTGGTCAAATGGAAGCTTCCTCAAAGCAGCAGGTAGCTGGTGTTCAAAAACTCCATAAATCCGATCACCACCTGGTCGCCTGAGATTTTAGCAAAGAAATATTGACATGAGCATATTATCTGCACTTCCCCTACTTCAATATTACCAGGTATATATCATGCTTACTAAAATTAGAATTAGAATATGATCAGATGCCAACTTCATCTTGACAGATAAACATAACAAATCAAACGAAGCATTTATGTAATTAACGGGTCTTGGTTGTTAGGCAAATGGTTCTTCAAACAGTAATCTATTCAAATTTTGCTAGTCGAGGTAATTATCTATAGTGTGAAGGAAAACATATCAACACACATACAAACAAGAACAAAACAATAAGTTCCACAATCCTGAATTAAGATCGAAATGTGTTCAGACATAGGAATTCAGTTTTCCATCTAAATTCATCTTTTTAATTGGCTCTCATCTAGCAGCTGAGATGAGATTTAAACAAATGGAAGAAAAGAAGAAACAGAGCATGGTACATTACCCTCCGTCTAAATGCTCCTTGAATATTCGATCAAATATACGGCATAACTCTAGGATAGCGTACAACTGGGCCTGATATGCACCATCGAAATAATAGCAGTCAATATTCTAATAACTTTTATTACAACATCAAAAAGAAAAGAAAAACTCAATAATAAATAATAAATTCATAGATAAGTTTCTCACCCCAGCATCAATGGCAACCGGCCTACCAAGATGGTTTAACTCTGCTTCAAGTTCATCAATGCTTCTGTTAATCGACGATGAGATGCCTGGTATGCGAGCTTTAATTACAGATTCTAAATACTGAGATTATGAAAAGTTCAAAGCATAACCAGCCATTATATAGAGTTAGAAAAAATAGTAGTAAGCTATTCATCACATTAGAGATGAAGATAGGCAGGATAAACAAAACCTCTGAAAGAATTTTTGCAAGATATTCAGAGCCCATTTTGCTGGATAAGTGTGCATAATCAGTACTCCTGGCAAAGAACTCATGCTCCCTCCGCCGGGCAGCAATCATGTCAACATTTTTGTTTATATCAGACTGTGAACGGTTTACAATTCCAACCCAAGGGTGTTGAAGCCGATAAGCTCTTCCTTCAAGAACCTTCAAAATAACATGGCAAGAAAATGCACATTAAAGGCATTAAACGCACTTGGAAGAATAGTGTTTTCGTAATGCCAAGTTTGCATAAATTACAAAAAATGCAGAGGGAACAGAAACATTAACAATTACAATAACCAAGAAAAACTAATATAAGTTATTTATAAAGCTACAAGGGAAACAATCAATCTACATGCAATTTTCTAGCTTTGGATGCTTTGGAACCCTTCAACTTTTTCTAGTGTTACTCAAGGCCCACCTGGTGCACGTGTAACAAATAAATAAAAATGACCACTTAGATAATCAACTTCCTAACAGTTCGGACAAAGTAATATTACTTTTGTCCCAATATAAATATATGAATAAAGAGATCTCCTATAGATCATTTATTTTACGTTAGAGGTAACACAAATTTTAACAAGAATGTTGTTTTCATTTTCAGAGAAAAAAATGTAAGCTCCGTACAGGAAGTCAAAGAAAAACCCTTCAACTTTTAGAAAATGGACATAGATGTTTTTTTTAATAAATAGAAATGAAAATATATGTTAAGACATTTCAAAAACTAAAATATTTAAAATGATATAAAGACAGCATATTTATGTAGGGCTCTTTTGGGCAAACAATAACACTCCTCCCCCTCATGGAGTGCAGAATGCAAAAGGCAACCATTGAGTGAACTGTATCTTCTATCAAAAATTGAGTTTGGTGTGATTCAGAGCATACAGTTATGCAAATTAGAGAGAGAGAGAGAGAGAACATATAGTCAAAATGTAGTCAAAAAATTGCCTAATGTTTATCTTACATCAACTACTCAATAGGGGTTTGTAGGGTTCTACTTTATTGCATATTAAGCGTAGAATATCATCCAAAATAGAATGAGAAACATCTTCAGCAATTCTTACTTCCAAAGCATTTGTTCCTTTATCCATCAAATCAAGCTTTGTCAACACACCAAATGTCCTTTCACCTAAAAATGAAAAAAAGAAACATGTGATCTCTATATTAAAGAAATAACCCATAAGAAGAATCATGGAAGCATATTTAGAGAGCTAGATTCATATATGCGTAGAACTTAGAGATAACCAAAGACAATGTACTGAAAATATACCTGTTGGATCAACTTCCCTTGCAAGCTTGATGGCATCAGAGGTTGCTATATCTTGATTGGCTGGAGTTATGGCCAGAATAATGCAATTTGGCTGCAATCCAAGAAACATAAGTTTTTTAAATAACTAGTAAAGAACTCAAAGGAAGTAAACTACTCAGAACTTCAATAGACTATATAGCCAATCAATTTAAAAGCACGGCATATCAATTTAAACGCATAATATAACAATCAATCAGTGTTCATTGCAACATCGAAAATAAGTAGCAACCAAACGGATTAATTGAAATTAAAGTGAGAAACTGGTTTCTACAGGAAATATAAGGCAACACTCCTTTGTAAATCTAATTTCCTTGATTACATTTTAAGGCAACATTCCTCCATGGATCTGTAATGTGTATTAAAAAGGTGGTTCTACAGTTCTTTGTGCATAAAGGTTTTCAAAGGCAGCTTATGTAGTTATGAAGTTAGAACTTGTCAAACAATAAATCAAGGAGCAAGTTATTTAACTAAGTATACAACATACAAGTATGCTTTAATAAATGACCTTCCCTCATGATAGCTTCTTCCCTGGTTTACTCCATAGCTCACTGTTCTAAGGTTATCCATTATAAAATTGAGACAAAAGAGTGAATATAGATTAAAAGAACATCCCCCAGAATTACATAGTAAATAGAACTTAGAGAATAGGGCTACTCATTATATTCTCCTTACTTGCTGTCTTCTAGTTGAGATATGTGCAAAACACATAAAATAGAGTCATGAAGTCAACAATAAGGATGATGTTAATAGATATAAACTCGTAAGTTGAATGAAAAAAAGAAAATAGAAGTCCTTTCTTATTACCTTCTCAACATATGAGCGAACCATGTTTTCAATATCCCGAACAACACTCTCTGGTTGTCCCTCTGGAAATACCAAACACCTCAGGTTTTCAGAACTTAAGTTAATAAAAATGAAACTTAGAACACGGATAAATCCAATTAAGCAGGAGATGGGAATTTAAAGAAGCATACCTACAGCAACCTTTGTTAAACCAGGCAAATCTATCAATGTTAAGTTGACAACTGCCAGAAAATAAACTGCACTTGTCAGATAATCTAAAGGATTCCAGGACATTATGAAAATTTGCATATAAAGTAAAAGTATATATGAACACTTTAATCTGCTTGGTACGCAGGACAGCAGCAGATAAACATATGATCAGAATTATTACTAGGAAAATGTTTGGAGAGTGACCAGAGGATATAAGCTTATTAATTATTATCTATGTATGTAGTGGGATTTAAATCCCGGGTCTCTGTTCACAAGAGAGATTTTGGGTCACTCCAAATGCTATAATTCTCCTCCTAGACAGTACATACAGTAGCACAGCAATGAATCCAATACACTTCTGAAAATCGAGATCACAGATCACCTAGGAGCCTCATCTATGATGCATACTAGTCAAGAATTACGAAAACAAAAACCAGTCAATCATTAAAAAATAGGTGTTATCTGTGCTTTCATAGATAATAGATCCAAAAAATACCATGCATCAGAGAAAACAAGGAAATCTTATTATGCTTTACAACTAACTCAAAGTCTGAATTCAATTACCATTTTGGGAGCAGATACTGAGATGAATAGGAACAGGAGAAATCTGTTTCGACTTCCCAGTCAATCTATCAGTCTCATCCTGAATTTCCTTCCGAACCATAGCTACAGAAAAGAGACAGTCAAACAAGATATTCAAAGTGCACTGTCCACTTCTTAATTTATAAAAATCACAGCAACCGCACAAAGCAATGCTAAACAATCTCTAAGTTTATATTTCCAAGCAAGGTTTGAGTGTAATGCATCAGAAATAACAGAGATTACCATAATAGCTACTATAATAACAAGTTAGATACTCAAAGTAAAAACATCAGTAAAGAATTATAGCTTGAAAATATATGGATTGTAATAAATATACCATGATTAACAAATCAACTTTGACATTACCTTGAAAATGTTGGAATATTCTGAATTTGAACATGTCATATTACAATTTTTGTTGTACCAATATTATTAACTTTAACATATTAAAACATTTTTTTCATAAGTAACAATTTTAACAAAACAATTTAGCAAGAGAGAGAGAGACAGAGAGTTTAAGTATAATTTAGTTCGTTGGGACAAGGGGTACTTTCCAGTGAGGGATGGCGGGTTGGGGGTTCGCAATTTGAGGGTCTTCAACAAGGCTCTCTTAGGAAAATGGATATGGAGATAAAATTAGAAGAGGGATGCATTATAGATTGTGGTGATCGATAATAAGTATGGGAGTATTGGGGTCCTTTTCTAGACACACTAGACTGATGATGGGGAATGGTAATAGGATTAGTTTTTGGCATGATGTTTGGGCTGGAGATAAGGCACTTAAGGATGTTTATCCCTCTATTTTCAGAATTGCACAGGAACAAGATGATTTGGTGGCTGATTTGAGGTAAAATTACTAATGGCTCACAACAATGGAATTCCAACTTCATTAGGGAGGCACATGATTGAGAGGTTGGTGTCTTTGCTGAATTTTTTAACTTGCCATATGCCTTTGGAACTAGTGATGCAGTGGTGGATAAGATTGTTTGGACTCCTTCTAGTAAAGGGAACTTCTCTGTACACTCTTTCTATGAGGTCCTTACTACTCAGACTAGTAACCACTTTCCTTGGAAGAGCATTTGGAGGAGCAAAGTGCCTCTTAAGACTGCTTTTTTTGTTTGGACTGCATCCCTAGGGAAGATTCTGACCATTAAAAACCCAAGGAAACATGGGTTTATCCTTGTTCACTAGTGTTGTATGTGCAAAAATAGGGGCAAAACAGTGGATCATCTACTTCTACATTGTGAGTTTGCATGGCCTCGTGGAATTATTTTTTCAGCAAAGTGGGATTAGCATGGGTTATGCCTAGGAGGGTGGTTGATCTACTAGCTAGTTGGAAAAGGATTAAGGGGATACCTCAGATTGTAGCTGTGTGGAAGATGGCTCCCATTTGCCTCCTTTAGTGAATTTGGAGGGAAAGGAATGACCCAAATTTTGACGATCGGGAGTGCTTTTTGGAAAAATTTAAGTTTTTTCTTGAAGA
>QEOT01003445.1:21256-44223 GCA_003123785.1 Pterocarya stenoptera | reverse complement strand
AGGAAAGCTATTTTTGCTAGTGATGGTTTTCTCGGCAAGTTTGAAAATATTTTTTGAATATTTAAATTTTATTTCTCTGTTGATTTGGATGTGAGAGTGAGAGTGGCGATCTGGTAGGGAAGACGTTGGTCGTGGACTCGTGGTTTCGACGTGCCGCATGTTTAGCTCCGTTAAATGTTTTTTTTCTCTCAAAAAGTCTATCCAATCATGCTCGTTTTGAATCCGGTCAATGCATTTTTTAGAGTTCTTTTATTCTTTTAAAAAATTCTATTTTTGAGTACGTAAGCACATTTAATAAAATATTTATATAATTTAATTTACAAAAATGTTATGAGATCCGAATATGTGTTCAGAAAGCGTTTTTTTTTTAATTTAGTGATTAAATAAGTGTTTTTTAATGATATTATGAATTTTTTATATTTTTTAAAAATGTTTATGATGATTAAAAAAATATATGAAAAAAAGAAATGAAAAATAAAAAAACACATTTTACCTTTTCGGCTACATCTCTCAGAAGATGTAACACTACTTTTTAATTTAATCATTTAAGTGATGTGGATAATACACACATACTTAATAATAAAATAACTCGTATTCATATTAATATGTAGAATACGTCATCCACCTCATTTAAAATTTCTTTTTCAAATATAATCAAAAAAATTTAAAATTTAAAATTTATTTTTCAAATATAATCTCTATTCACTGACTTAAAAATAAATTTTTTTTATTCTATTACTCATTTTTTCCCGTTCTTTAAAGTAGATCATTTAATTCAAATAATAATTTAAATATACGTTATAACAATATTTAAGTATATTATTTAGATTCTTCGTCAGTGTGCATTTCTTTTAATTACTAAATTGTTTTCTTCTTTAAAGCCTCCATGCCTTTTCAATTTTTTATTTTATTTTTTTTCCTCCCTAAAGTTGGAAGCATTTGAATATAAAAAATTTTATACACCACGCTAATATCTTTATTTTCATCTTATTATGTAAGATATAATATATTTATTATTATTAGATAATTTTTTATCATCTAATGATGATAAATATGTTACATATTATATAATAATATGAAAGTAAGATAAGAGTGTGGTGTATATCGTTATTTTTTAAATATTATTTTGGCGGGACCCATTTTGAATTGCTAATCCAAAAGATGAATGGGCCGAATAAAGAACAAAAACTGAGCTCGATGAGAGATTTAAGAAGCCCAACAAAAGGCCCAGATACACTTCAAATGCAGAAAGAGTATTTATTATACATTTATTAAATAATGTGGGCCACTTTTAGGCGTGGGCTGGAAGGAACTCCGAGAGGGGAAAAGCCATCTATTCCCACATCGGAAATAAACGAAAGGACAGGTAGGAGTCAGCACGTAGAAATGAGAAGAGAGGGGAGCCGAGAAACATACTTACCTGGACGGGGTCGATGGTCGATCAAGAAGGGCCATGGCCTAGGCTAGTGACCTCCATTGCACGCAGGAGGGGTGCTCGCCTAAGGTCTCCCCAATGTGGGAGAGCCTACGTCATAATTTGTGCTAGTGGGGGCCTGCGTTCGCGCGGCCCCTGCCTATTTATCTAGCTCAAAAAGTTCTCTTTCAAGATCACCATTACGTTTGATGTTTTAAATATGTTGATTTTTCAACTTTTTCAACCCTTCTTTTCTGGGTAAGAGAATCTCGTCCTTGATTGTTTATATGAGATGAGAGAATAGGGAACAAATAGGATCCTATTGATCTACATAGATCAGACAGGCAATGTGTCCAACCGTGGTGAAGAACCTGAATCCGATATTATTCTATGGTTTGTGAAAAGTAGTGAGATGAATTGAGATGTCTCTCAATCCAAACCGCGTATAATGTTCCTCACTTCCTTTTGGCAAAGTGCGAATGTGTCTGCTAATCCACCCATTACTGCACCTTTCTCATTACAATCTTCCATAATACTCAGTTATACACACAAAATTGATTCATAAAAGGCACACTGACTATTTATAAATATGGTCTTGGATGATGGTGGGAATGGAATAAAATGCTAAAGCAGATATAATTAAAAAGGAATGTATCTGATAGAATCATCAGCAGCAGAGAAAGTTCTTTTCCTTTTCACAATGAAAATCCTGGGTTTTACATAGCTTTTTCTTATAATAATTGTAGTTCAATAGCTATGCAGCATTAACAGACCTCTATGACAGCCCCGGAAGGCTCACCATTGCCGGTTTTATTTGCCTTGGATTTAGAGTCATCGAGGTAATGTTGATAGATGTAAGAAAGAAAGCCCCAGATGGCTAACAGCAGGGCCATCACCTTCATCCCATTCAACTTGTCGTGGAAACATATTACTGCAAGAATGGGAACAACAGGCAAAGCCAATGTACCAACGACATTGGAGAAGAGAGATGATACCTCAACGATCAACCCCAACATCCCCACTGAAGAAATTTGCCATGTCATAGCCGTCCAAATCAGAGTCATCAAGTAGGATACCCTTCCTTTTCCATATTCCTTCATCTCTTTCCCCAAGACTTTCCAGTCTCCGCTTGCAAAAAGTCCTACCACACACACACATGTCGCGACTAGCGACGGGTATATTTGCATATTCAGGACAGCAGAGAAGGTCTCCCTTTTTATTACCCTCTGGAAAGACAGCTGCACTAGGGAGAGGTATAATGAGAATGTTGCAGATGCACCGAGAGTGCAAAGGAATCCAATTACATACTTTCCTTTAGGGACTCCAGCATCAGTGTTTTCAGAGTCAGCATTGACTGCAAGAAGGGATGCTGACATGGTAACAAGGACTAGAGAGTTGAAAATTAAAGGTGTGAACTTTTGTGAATTGAGGAAGAAGGAGAAGAGCGCATTAAAGGCCAATTGGGTTGCGCATAGAAGTGAATAAGTAGAGACAGGGAGGTATAAGAGTCCATATGAATACATCATGTTGTCACCTGCCAATAGGAGGCCAAAGGCGAGGTAGAGCAAAGTGAGCCTCGAAAGAGTTGGTGGTGTGGCAGTGGCAGTGGCAGAGGAAGTGGTTGAAGTGGATGCCATGGATGGTGAGAACAAAAATAGGAGGGGAACTAAAATTGGGAAGCCTGCTGATTGAACAAATGTTGCCATCCATTTGCTATTCCCACCTTCATCATAGTATAATCTTCCCAAGAGAGTGGCTGTAGATTGGCCGGCGAGAAGAAAGAGAATATAGGTGGCCACACGAAGCCACCACTTGTAATGTTTGAGCCTAGGAAGTCGTAGCAGCAGCTTGGTAAAAGAGGTTCCCTCATGTGAGCTTTGCTCTCGATCATCACCTAATCATACACAGATAGAGACAGAAACTAGATGATATGTTTTACACCATGTAATCATGACCCAGTGCAGAGAAAACGATTAAAATTTATGTAGCTCTAGATTCAGTGATTGCCACAAAGACAAAGAGACTTCCCAGAAAAAAATAAGCATGTTGTTCAACAATAAATCGGTGAGTTCGTCAGTGACTGACCTAGGGTTTCTCCTTGCAGCTCGAGAGCAACCTCCATTAAGATTCAGATAATTACAGACTAGCTCAACACAAATATAAGCTCCTCTTTCTTCTGTTGTTATGTACTTCTAACAACGATCTTGATGAAGCACTACAGAAGACCTCTGAAAGGGTCAATCTACACTACCTTATGCCGCTGAACTTCTCTTAAAAAACTCAAGAAGCTAATCACCAAAGTTGACTTAATAGGGCAGATATCGGCCTTCGCTCATTTGGAACCTGTTCACATGCATTAGACTCTGGTTTGGACTTTGGAGACCACAAGAGTGTCAGACCCTCACGGAAAACCAAGGTGAGCTGGCTTGTAGAATACCGGTCAAAATTGGTTAGCTGCCAATTTTCCCTTGGGAGTTATACTACTTTTTCTTATTTTTTTTTTAACCGTCTTTTCATCGGCCCATGAAAGGATATGCCTTGTTTCCGTGACTGAATTCTAAAATTTTGAAAATTTTCAAAACTTTCTATCTCATCATTATAATTTTTTTAAATCTTTATATAAAATAAAATAAATAATTCAACTTTTTTAAATCTCAAAACAAATATAATATTAAAAAATATATTCTAACAATACTTTATTCAATTTTTTAACTTTAATTTCAACTTATCTCATCTCATCTCACTTCCGAAAACAAACGAGATAGTTAATAAAAAATTCTTTAATATGTTTCACTTGTCAAGCAATCATTTAATACATATGTTAAGAAAAAGATGATCATTTTTTTCCCCACTTGCAGATGAGGATTGTCTAATAGAGCTAACAAAGAGGTGCCAAGTTTGTTAGATGTTTTGGTTTGAAATGGATTTGTTTGGTTGAAAAAATTGTTGAAGTCAAGATGGCAGGAGGCCAATCAATAAGAGCTAGTTCTTACTTCTTCTGCTAAAAGACATCATGATTTTGTAATACAATCTTTTCTAAGGCTCCGTTTGGGTAGTAAAGTATTTTGATAACACTTCACTACAATTTATTATTTTATCGTTATTTTTCACCTATTTTTCACTATTATTCAATATTTTATTATTACTTTTTCATTACTATTCACAGAATATCTGAGATCACTTCGGTACCCAACTTTAGTCTTTAGGAGGAGGTTGTTGCTCAAGTCACCATGGGTGCAGAATAGAAACCAACATGAACTATTTTGCAGAGACTTGGAAAATTGGGGTGATTTCCACATTTTTAATGCTATGCCATGTGGAAAACACCATGAAGTAATTCATATTTGGGATGACTTCATGTTGATGTAGATACAATTACAAGTATAGTTGTTTATGTGGTATTTTTTATAGTTCAGGTGTTCACTGCTTCCGACATCAGTCAAAGATGACAAAGGGTTTGGAGCAGCTTTGTACTATAAACAACAGAGAAGGAAAAAACAAGGCATTGCTTTCTTAATAGCCTCTGCCCTCTTGACTATTATTAGTATTATATAGCATAGTAGTTATTGTCCGTTTAATATCTTATGCAGTAAAAAAGAAATAGATGTGCTGTGAATGATAGCAAGACAGGAATAACAGGAGTTGTTCTGCTGCACAGTGCCACATAGATTAAACAAGGTATTTTTTTATTTTTTTATTTTTTAGAAAGAGACGAAGGTCACCTGTCTATGAGTAACTCCTCCCAATTTTATTAAAAAATCCTAACTTATGGTGGAGGAATACCGTAGTTACAAATAACAGATTAAACAAGGTACACAACAGAGCAAGAGTTCCCAATAAAGTAGGATTAGAGATCCGAGAATAATCATACCTTTCTTGGCCTTTTAGCTTTAGATCAAAGAGGAGTTCCAATTGATCAAGATTTCTTACAACTTTTTTATCTTAAATACTTTTTTCCCTTCTTCATAGCTTGCAACTGCTGTCCTAAAGTGTTGCCATTGCTTTGCACTCCCGCAATTCTAGTCTTAAGAATGTTTCCAATGTAGGTAGCAAAATTCTTTTTTTTTTCCCTCCCTCCAGGCTATTTGCCTGCGTACTTTTATCACTGTATCTGCACTCTCTGAGTTGCTTCCCTCCGTCTCACATGCCCTCTCTACAACCCACTTCCTCTTGGAGTACTCCTACCACCACGACACCAGCTCCTAGTGACGGCCTCATTTGTTTTCACAACTCCTTTCAACTCATTCCATCTCATCTCACATAATCATTATAACTTTTTCAAATTCTCATAAAATAAAATAAACAATTCAACTTTTTCAAATTCTAAAACAAAATAATATTAAAAAATATATTCTAACAATATTGTATTCAACTTTTAACTCTCATCTCAACTCATCTGCGAAAACAAACGAGGCCGATAGAGATTTTTCATAAAACCAAAAAACTGAAAAAAAAGAGAGAAAACCCTTCCAAAGTGTAAAAGAGTTGGATAGTCATGGAGTCGGGTCAGTTGGTTATGGTTCTTGATTTTGGTTTCCATGATTTCACAAAACTATTGTATTCCCTGTGAAATTATCTCATATCCAACTTGGTTACTTCTACAAATACAACATCTTTGCCATAAATTGACCTTCGCGGATTTTTTTTTCCACCTTTATGGCTACCGTTTTCTTTTCAGTTTTTTTGTTATTACCTACCCACCGGCCACTAATGTTAGATACCAAACCCCAAATGCACAAGGCTTGCGCAAGACCGTTGTAAAAATGCAAGTCTCATTAAGAAAAAGCGAGTTTTTCACACTTTTTAATAAAGGATCTGCGCAGGCTTGTGTATTAAAGCTTCTATATATCATTTCTCTTATCTACAATCTCCTATCCAAATTGTTGGGACCATAATACATCCCCTTGGGGAAGAAGAAAAACATAGGTCCTAAATTAACTCCCTCGCACGCAAAAAAGAAATTCCAAATAAACTATCACTTGCTCTTAATATTGAGCAAATTATATCTTCGAATGCATCTCTTTTTATCAGAAGATAGAGCATTAGACCTAATTCATCAAATTCAGAATGAAAATCTATTTCAGAAATATCTTGCAGGCAACAATAATTGCAGACAACTTCCAGTTTCTGATATAAAAGGAACCGACTCAAAAACTTCTAGTATACAAGCCAAAAAACAGTTTAGACTGTGCTCAGTACATATAGCAGAAATGGGTAAATACCAAAATCTATTTAAGTCAGTAAATTTTACTACACATCTCACAGATTACGGCCATCTAATCAACACAGCATATTCCACAATCATAGTTCTACTCCTAGCTCTTCAGACCCATGTATTCCCTAAGAGAGTTTCAAAAGCACCGCGTTGAAAGACTACCCACAACAAGTACAATAAGGAAAAGGAAATCTAACGAAACCTTTACAGATCTGGAGCAAAGATGGTTGGAAACCAAAAGGCAAGAAAAGAGCACAATTTTCAACAATAGCATCCACTTGACTGGGGCTGGGACTGTGATGCACCACCACCAGTAGACCTCAGGTTCACATCAACCATGTCTTCTTGCTTTGTTGAAGAGAGTGTCTCCATTCCCGGTAAGGCAGCAGCAATTTTCCGAAACAAGGCCTGGACAAAAGTTATTCAGTACAATGAATTCAAAGAAAATAAAAACAAAAAAGCTTCACGGCTAAAGTTGGTTGCATCTGATTAATGGACTCACCCATTTTACTTTTTCTGAGAATCATCAAAAGAAGTAAAACACCAAAATTAATGCGACTTGTATGAAGTTCTAAAGATGCTTGCAATGATGCATAAAGAGAGGGCACCAAGCCAGAGGTATACCTTTATATTAAAGCCAGCTTTTGCACTGGTTTCAATAAACATGACATTTAGCTCACGAGCTTTGGCTTCTCCTTCCTCTATGGAAACTTGCCTGTGGAATTATGCCCAGGAGATTAATGTGAGTAAAACGAAAGCAGATTGAACACCAAAATTGACGAACTTGCAAAAAGTATCATAAGTAAAATATAAAAGACCCATTGATGCATTTTGCGCAACGCATCGATAAATCTCAACCAAGAGATCTCAAGCTGCCCCAGATGGTGGGTAAATCTCACACGAAATATCGTACTTATAGAGCAAACAATACCTACATAAAACTTATGATGTCTGGCAAGACTAGCTCTGACTTAAGCATGGCAAGAATGTCTTGGGCCTAGTCACTCAACTATTACATTTTTGGAGTGGTACGGTAAACTATGAGTAGTTGTGATTTTGCCCCTTCAGCAAAACGCAACAAACAAATTTGAACTTAGAATAATTAACAAAAGAAAATATCAAGAAGAGCAATCACGGTTCTGCCATCCAAAATTTTAAGAGCAATCATGATTCAGAAAACTGCAAAATATTTCATAACTTCCAGCAACTTCTAACACATCTTAGTATCATTAGAAGTCACCACAACTTCAAATCTTAATAATTCTCCCCCAACCTACTGAAGCCCTAAAACTACGATATACCCATAACCTCTGCCCACCATATATAATTTTTCTTTTTTGATAAGTAATAAAAATTTCAATAGGAAGTGCAAAAGGCAAAATCCAAGTACATAAGTATCCAAGAGAGGCACTTATTAAGACAGAGAACGAGATACAAGAAATCCATTAAAATGTAGCCCATTAAAGTCTATAGAGTGTGCCTCACACACATACTTG
The DNA here is from genome assembly GCA_003123785.1 of Pterocarya stenoptera. NCBI lineage: Eukaryota > Viridiplantae > Streptophyta > Magnoliopsida > Fagales > Juglandaceae > Pterocarya > Pterocarya stenoptera. Next base: position 36,098 of record QEOT01003445.1, on the reverse strand, counting down.
TAGACGGTATTATTCAATTTCTATGTTATCCTATGCTATTGATGTCAATGTCAAGAGGAACAAATTCAACCAATATTCCAATAGAAAATTTCTAATGACAACATTCTTAGACCCAAATCATATCTGCACCCTAATTTTATCAATTATGCTACATACCATAACAGGTACACTAAAATAGGACAGAAAATTCACCATGAACCCAGTCTAATCAAACACATGTGATATAAACCATTTAGCTATTAATAAACTATTACCTCTTCTCCACAAGGTCGGTTTTGTTCCCAACAACGACAATGATGACATCGCTGCCCCTCTCAGTGCGAACCTCTTCTATCCACTTTGAAGTGTTTAGGAAAGTTTGCCGGCCTAAAATCATAGAGCACTGAAATAGTCAACAATCCATTAAGCATTCCAGCAACAAGGTCAAACAACTAAGCCAAAACATGACTGGTATCAACAAAGACTAAGAAGGAAGCCTGGATGATGCAAGTACCACATCAGGGACATGATCATTCTTGAGTCCAAAAGATAATAATAGTTGTATACAAGCAGGAATAAATCACTTGGAATCAAGCAGATAACAAACTGGAAGTCAAATTTCAAAATACATACTAGCAACATCATACACAATGACAGCAACAGATGAATCCCTAATGTAGCTTGGAATGAGACTTCTGAATCTTTCCTGTCCAGCAGTATCCCTGCCCTCATATAACATAAAAAAGGATCAAACTCCACAAGAAAGTGTATATATATATATATATATTCTTAAGAGTCAACAATACAAAAATAAAGTGTTGCTGATCACATGATAATGGTCATCAACATGCTGGAATACATATGAATCAAGAAAAAATGTAAGCCCATGGTTTCAGCATTAATCACCAGACAAATATGTTTTTTGAGCAAGCATTGGGTAAATTCTTATGCATGTCGCTAGAAAATAAACTTCAATATACTTAATAGAAATTGAAAGTTCAAATTTGTGGGAACAACACAAATTGAGCTTTAGTGAGAGCAAAAGTAAACCTTGTGGCAGCTAGAAAAGTATTTGATGAGGCAAATATAACCGGAGAATAAAGTGTTTCATCTCTCTAGCAACACAAAATGGAGAAAAGGAAAGTATTGTATAATTTGATGTAGGTGAATAACATTGATTATACTAGGAAAGATAGCATATTTCTGAAGTTCTAAATGCTATTTCAGTTACCAACGGAAATTGAGGTATCAACCACAGAATAGAGGATTATTGCGAAATTCAAGTATCAACTGCAGAATAGAGGAATATTACGAAAGTTTAACAAAAACATAATACTCAAAAAAATCAAAGGACATAAAAAATGAAGCTCAGATATATTTTGCATGCGTCTGTTAATGGTATTTCTTCAATGGATGTGTAAAAGAAGTGAAGAAGTAAGTTCCTTTGGATAAGGTGTGGCCATATGAGAAACTTCATCGGGATTTCCTCTAGAGTGGATTAGGGAATGAATTCAAATTCCATCTAGTAAAGTGGGATAAGGTGTGCTCATCAATTTCATTTGGTGGGATGGGCATTAGAAACCTAAGGGTTTTCAATCGGACCCTTCTTGGGAAATGGTTGTGGCAATATAATATGGAACCGGAAGCTCTATGGAAATTAGTGATTGATTCCAAGTATGGAGGCTTGTGGGGGAGGTGGAGCACTAAGGAGGTACATGAGGTGTGTGGAGCGGGAGTTTGGAAGCATATTAGAAGAGTGTGGGGGGTTTTTGCTCGTTAGACTAGACTTGTGCTAGGAGATGGCTCTAGAATTAAATTCTGGTACGACTTATGGTGTGGAGATAGTGTGTGATACCCCATATGATAAGGATAAAGATAGGTGGTGAATGAGATCCCACATTGCTTGGGAAGGAAAAGTTCTTGCTCTTTATAAGATTCCAATTGGGCTCCAATTGTATCATTGACTAGTCCTTTTGGAGTATAGGCCATGTGGTTTGGGCCTTCTATTGTGGCATTACAAATGGCATCAGAGTCTATCCCAACCAGAAATATGAGACTTAAGCCTTGCCACCTATAACGAACAGGCCCGACAAGGATGTCGGGAATTTACCGGAAGGAGATTGTAATACCCCATATGATAAGGATAAGAGTAGGTGGTGAATGGAATCCCACATTATTTGGGAATGAAAAGTTATTGCTCTTTATAAGGTTCTAATGGAGGTCCAATTATATCATTGACTAGTCCTTTTGGAGTATAGGCCATTTGGTTTGGGTCTTCCATTGGAGCATTACATAATATCCTCAAGGATTCTTTCCCTTCAGCTTTCAGGATCGCATGTGAGAAAGAAGCATCAGTGGTCGATCTCATGGGGATAGCTGGCGATCTAGTCCAATGGAATGTGAGCTTTACCAGGGCAGCCCAAGATTGAGAAATTAACAGCTTTGAAGGTCTCTTTAGACTCTTGTATTCCATGAAACCAAGCCCCCAAGGATCTGACACGTTATGGCGGGTACCTGCAAGAAAAGGTATATTCTCGGTTCGCTCTTTCTATAAGTCATTCACATAATCGCATAATAATCACTTTCCATGGTGAAAGATCTGGAGAAACAATGCGCCCCCCAAAGCGACATTCTTTGCTTGGACAGCTTCTCTAGGTAAGATTTTGATGATAGATAATTTACGAAAACACAAAGTGATTATAGTAGATTGGTGTTGTATGTCTAAAAAAAGTGGGGAGACTGTGGATCATCTTCTACTGCATTGTGAGGTTGCTAGAGTGGTATGGGAAGATGTATTCAGACGATTAGAGCTAGTCTGGGTTATGCCTGCCACTATGGTTGAGCTCCTAGCCAATTGGACAAATCTAGGTGGTATTCTACAAATCACAGTTGTGTGGAAGATGGTTCCTATCTGTATTCTATGGTGTGTCTAGCAAGAGCGTAATGACTGGACGTTTGAAGACAAGAAGCGCTCATTGGAAGAGCTTAGATTACTTTTTGTTAAAACCTTATTTTTAGGAGTCAAAGCTGTTGATTTCAACGACCTTGATTTTCTTGTTTCTATTTCTCCTTCCTAAATAGGTGTCACCTCTTGTATACCGTCTTGTATACTTGGGCAATACCTATTCTTTTTAATACAATCATTTACTTATCCAAAAATAAAAAAGAAGTTCCAAGCATTTAAAGCAAAGATCTCTATAGAATACAAAATAAATACTGGAGTTTCATACGAAGTGTTGTTTAGCAATCAACATGATTTGCTTACAATCACATCCACCAAACGTAGTACAACCCCTTTTCCCTCAATCAAGATGAAAGCACAAGATCAAGTACAAACATCCAGTACGGAATATAAGCTGCAAAAGATTTGAATAAAGCATTATCCATTTACATTCAGCAAAACTTTCCAAATGGTATATGGAAATATATAATGTCAGTTATCCTCCATCCATCATCATACCTTTACCCGATGAGCTCAACATATTATTATTCTTTTTTGTAAACCCTTATTTTGAATAAAAGGTTTGCTTACCCATTGTATAAAAGCAAGAAATAAAGCCCAAGGAAACAATTTTTTGATAGTTAAAAAAAATGAGAAATGGAATAAAACTCTAACTAATATCTAATTGCCAAATCTTACCACAACTGCAGCCGAACAGTTCGATCTTCAAGATACATAGTTTTTGATAGAAAATCAATACCTATTGTAGCCTGATAATCAGAAAAAAAACAAAAACAAAAACAAAACAAAACAAAAAGAAAAATTAGTTTGATTCTAACTAAACATCAGCGAGTAAGTTAAAGAAAAAAATTGTAAACTAAAAAATGGCCACCTCAATTAGAGAGAGAGGGAGAGAGAGAGAGAAGAGAGGAGGAGAAGGAAGGAACAATAATGACAAGAGGTATTTGTCTGCAAGAGACTGAACTTCTACCTTTGGAGGAATACATTAAATGTAGTTTGCAATGCATACAAAAGTACTATAATGTAACAGTTATCAGCAACACCAGTTACCATATTCAAATAAATGGTAATTTCAATAGTTAGCATGCATATATAACCAACCATTTATTATGGACTTAAAGGCTCAAAATGAGTACTTCCAATGTGGTTTATCGAACGCCATGTCTTACCTTGGAAATTGTGAAACGACCCTGAGCACCAGATGATCAGAAAGTTATTTAAAAAAGATCTCTCTTAATATGTTATGCTCCTGGCTAAGAAGGCAGCTTCAGTAAGGTACATATTATTGAACTAAATTATGTGTTATAGAATTAGTGGGTAGGGTATAGATCTGACTAAAAGAAATGAATTGGTCGGGATTAATACTAATATGTTAGAACATTACATTTAACTTCTCATTAATATCATTAAAAGTTGAAGCTACCTCTAAATTTTCAAGAGTTCATTCACCGGTCATATAAATTTTTTATCATGCTCACACACCCTATCTAGCAACAGCACTATGAGTAGCTGAGGCAGCCATTGTCACTTTGATTGATTTGTCATTCTGAACGAAGACAGAGTAATGTACGTTACTTTGACCATTCTGTTTCATCCAATAAATAAACCATTTCAAAGATCTATCAAAATCTCAAGAAAAACCACAAATAAAGCCCCTACATACCCTTCAGTCATCGCTTAATGGGAATGTTTGGCTAGAACCTATAATTGCGCATCCATCATCGAGGTGTATGCATTATTATCTACCCAAAAGTAGTCATTAGCCAAAATTCATTATCACGTCATAACCTTTTTACTCTCAATTTGGGTCGATAATTGGTTTACGAAAAAAAACAAACTAACTCAATTAAACTTTGATCAATTACAACTTCTTAAAAACCAAAAACAATACATGGCAAGCCTTTCAACTCAAAAAAAAAAAGAAAAAACAACATAACAAAGCAAACAGAGCTAGACCCAGAAACGAGAAATGCAGAAAGCTAGCAACAAACAGATCAAACAGCGAAGAGACTAAGTCGTATGTTCGATCAGGGGCCAGAAACATAGAGCAAACTGTGATCTGATAAATTGAAAAGAGGGATCTGATGGTTTTGGAGCGAACCTGATAGGTGTTGTCGAACTTGTCGTACATGAAGCGGGTGATGATGCTGGTTTTACCCACTGACTGGTCCCCCAAGAACACCAGCTTGTACTTTGCTAGAGCTGACACTGGTGCCATTAGAGATCCGAGAGAGAGAGAGAGAGAGAGAGAGAGAGAGAGAGATTTGTTACAAAAATCTCTGGGTTTGTAAAGGTCTGGTTGTTGGTTGGGTTTGATATTTGATCTGAGTTTCGGCGAATATACTGAAAGGGAAATTATGGCCGAGTCATGCCTCTTGTTTGGGCTGGCACAGGTTACATGCCGATTGCCGGTGCCACTTCTTTTTCTTGGCAAAACGTGAAAAAGAAAAAATAAAAGGATCAAATAGTATTTTATTCTTATGCTTTAAATACTTAAAATGGACGGAGTATACAAACGTTACTAAAAGCCTGTTAATTCCTTCTATTTTTACATTAATCCGTTGAAATGATACTCTTGAGTCTATATATATATATATATTTTTTTTTTTTAAAGGGGACGGGGGATTTTCAATCCAGATTTTTTCTTTAAAAAATCGAATCATATATCATCAAGCCATCAAACTCTCGACTCCAAGTCTATATTAACAATTTAACATAAAGCAAGCTATGCTCCACCCAATCCTATGAGCTTGAGCACAGCTTTCTTCATGTCTTGTATAGTAGAGTTCATACAAATATATCCTAAAAGTTGCACAATCACAAAATGATTTATAAAAAGAAATTATATCAGTTATCAAAAAGATTTTAGTTGGGTCAAGTTCTGATGGGTGGAGGGATCTGATCGTCACGTCACTTTTATGTATGCACAAAATATACCGCTAATGTGAAACGATTGTTACATTAGTAAAAAACAATTTGTGCATTTATTACATGATTTTACGACAAACAATACATCTATTCACCAATTTATAAGTAAGAGAACTCTTTTGTCGGATTAATTAAGGGCTACAATTTAGTGGAAAACCAAGATTGTATTATAATAGCATTTATAAACAGGATTCATACTTGCTAGTGTATTTTAGTGCAAAGACGAAGGGCTCGAATACAGAAACCATATTATTTCATCTCATTTTATTTCATCGTTATTATAATTTTCTCAAATTTCCATACAAAATATAATAAATAATTCAATTTTTTCAAATTACAAAATAATAATAATATTAAAAAATAATATTTTATTCAATTCATCTAAAACTATCTCATTTCACCTCACCTCATCTCACTTCATTTCACTACACTACACCATCCAAACCAACCCGAAGAAAATTTCGTAGTGTTGTATGCCACGAGCTAAGTTCTATCAAAACATGTAGTGCATGATCATCACCTACAGTAATGGACAGAGTTTGAGAAGAACCAAAAAACATCCAAAAAGAATTAAAAATAAAAATAAAAACTGGTGAGTACGTAAAGTGAGCTCTCATGACCAAAATAATTGATAAAGAACTATATTTACAAGTCCCAAATAGAACTGAAAAATGATTTATACAAGTCTCTAATAGGCAAGTGCAAATCTTTGTAAAAAAGTAAACCTTATCATGAAAAAATATAAAAAGATATATATTTTTTATTAATAGGAATCATTTTTTTACAGAAGTCTACAAGCCAAAAAACAGTTTAGACTGTACTGATCAGTATATATAGCAGAAATGGGTGAATACAAAAATCTATTCAAGTCAGTAAATTTGACTACACATCTCACAGATTACGGCCATCTAATTGACACAACATATTCCACAATCATAGTTCTACTTCCTAGCTCTTCAGTCAGACCCACGTATCCCCTAAGAGAGTATCAAAAGCAGGGCGTTTGAAAGATTGTACCCACGACAAGTAAATTGAAGGAAAAGGAAATCTATCGAAAACTTTACAGATCTGGAGCAAAGATGGTTGAAAACCAAAAGGCAAGAAATAGAGCTCAATTTTTAACAATAGCATCCACTTGACTGGGGCTGGGACTGTGATGCACCACCACCAGTAGACCTCAGGTTCACATCAACCATGTCTTCTTGCTTTGTTGAAGAGAGTGTCTCCATTCCTGGTAAGGCAGCAGCAATTTTCCGAAACAGTGCCTGGACAAAAGTTCATCAGCAAAATGAACTCAAACGAAATAAAATTACAAAAGCTTCACAGATAAAGTTGGTTGCATCTGATTAATGGACACTACTCTTTCTGAGAATCATCAAAACAGTAGAACACCAAAATTAAAGCAACTTGTATGAACATCTAAAGACAGTTGCAATTGATGCATGAAGAGAGGACACAAAGCGCAGCATATACCTTTATGTTGAAGCCAACTTTTGCGCTGGTTTCGATAAACATGACATTTAGCTCACGAGCTTTGGCTTCTCCTTCCTCTATCGAAACTTGCCTGTGGAATAATGCCCAGGAGATTACTGTGACTGAAATCTAGGGCTGAACACCAAGATTGACCAACTTTCAAAAAGTATCATAAGTAAAATATAAAAGACCCATTGATGCGTTTTGGGCAACGCATCGATAAATCTCAACCAAGAGATGTCGAACTGCCCCAGATGGTGGGTATATCTCGCACGAGATATCATACTTAGAGAGGAAACAATACCTACATAAAACTGATGATGTCTGGCAAGACTAGTTCTGACTTAAGCATGGAAAGAATGTCTTGGGTCTCACTCAACTATGACAATTTTGGAGTGCTAGGGGATTCATATGGGCCACTGAGGAGTAAGCAATGATCTTCTAAAGATCGATCTGTCTTGAAGTGTTACAGTAAGCTATGAGTAGTTGTGATTTTGCCCTTCCCCAAAATGCAACAAACAAATTTGTCTGTTAGGGCGCTTGAAGGTAGCCAGTGGCGGGCCCACCCCAGCAATCACGGTTTAGAAAACTTGAGCAAAATATGTCCTAACTTCCAGCAACTTCTAACAAATCTTAGCATCATTAAAACTCACCACGTATGCAAATCGTGATAATTCTCCCCAAATTTACTGAAGACCTAAAATTATGATACATCCATAACCTCTGCCCACCAGATATAATTTTTGCTTTTTGATAAGCACTAAAAATTTCATTAAAAGTGAAAAGGGCACAATCCAAATACAGAAGTATACAAGAGAGGCACGTATCTAGAAAGAGAAAAAAGATACACGAAAATCATTCAAATGAAGCCCATTAATGTCTATAGAGTGCTGCACCATATATACACAGCATTATTCAATTTCCTAGTTATCCTAAGTTATTGATGACGATGTATCAGGGGAACAAATTCAATTAATATATTATTTTTTTTATAAGTAACAAATTCAACTAATATTCCAATATAATTCTATTGACAACATTCTAAGCCCCAAATCATATTTGCTCCCTAATTTTATCAGTTAAGCTACATGCAATAACAGGTACACTACCATAGAAAGTTCATATGAACCCAGAGTAGTCAAACATTTGACTTTAATCAAGCATATGCAATATAAACCATCTACCAATTAATAAACTATTACCTCTTCTCCACAAGGTCGGTTTTGTTCCCAACAAGGACAATGATGACATCACTGCCCCTCTCAGTGCGCACCTCTTCAATCCACTTTGAAGTGTTTAGGAAAGTTTGCCGGCCTAAATCATAGAAGTAGTCAACAATCCATTAAGCATTCTGGAAACAGGGTCAATCAACTAAGCAAAAACATGACCCATATCAACAGAGACTGAGAAGGAATCCAGGATGCTGCTAATACCATGAGAGTGTGTATGATGCAAGTACCACATCAGGGACTTCATCATTCTTGAAATCCAAAAGATAATAATAGTAGAATACAAGCAGGAATAAATAACTTGGAATAAAGCAAATCACTAACTGGAAGTCAAAATTCAAAATACATACTCGCAACATCATACACTATAACTGCAACAGATGAATCCCTAATGTAGCTTGGAATGAGACTTCTGAATCTTTCCTGTCCAGCAGTATCCCTGTAGATTAAAGCAAGATCTCTAGTGATGTTTAGCAATCAACATGATTTGTTTACAGTCATATCCACCAAGCATAGTATAACCCTTTTAGCCTTCTCTTAGTCAAGATGAAAGCACAAGATCAAGTTGGCAGCTGTTGGAACAAACATCTAGTATGGCATATAAGTGGTATAAGATTTGAATGGAGCATTATCCTTGACATTTAGCAAAACTTTCCAAATGGTATATTGAAATATTTAATGTTGGTAATCCTCCATCAGTCGTCACCCCTTTACCCAGTGAGCTCAGCAGATTATTATTAGTATTGACGTTATTGCTGTTGTTGCCATTATTATTAATGTTATTATTATTTAACCCCTATTTTGATCAAAAGGTTAGCTTACTTCTTGTATAAGAGCAAATTATGAAGCCCAAGTAAAACGAGGAACATAATAAAGCTCTCACCAACGTATGAGTTAGTGTAGAATATATTGAGGTGCCAAATCTTACCACAATTGCAGCCGAACAGTTCGGTCTTCAAGATACATAGTTTTTGATAGAAAATCAATACCAATTGTAGCCTGATAATCAGAATAAAAATTAGTTTAACTCTAACTAAACATCAGCAAGGAAGTTCACAAAAGAAAAATTTGCAAATGAAAAAATGGCCACCTCAATTAAAAAAATGTGAAAAGAAAAAAAGAAAAAAAAACAGCAATGACAAAATAGGGTATATGTCTTATGTCTGCAGACTGAGCTTAAATATTTGGAGAATACAACAAATGGAGATTGCAAAGCACAAAAATACTATGATGTCACAGTGATCAGCACCACCAGCTACCATATTCAAAACTATGGTAATTTTAATAGCTATCATGCACATATAACCAACCATTTATCGAAAAATTACAAGCTCAAAAGGAGCATTTTTAGTATGGTTTATCCTATGTCATGTCACGTACCTTTGAAATTGTGAAATGACCCTGAAAGTGGTCAGAAAGTTATTTTTTGATGACAAGGAATCTCGGAGACCGTGCAAACACAACGTGTCTTTTTACCCAGTTAAACCCTGGACCCGTGTAACACAACCCACCACACAGATCAGGTAAAATGGCTTTTTCATTGAGTGGATGTGACCCCTATAAATTTTTTGCACCCAAGGGTTCAAACCTTAGATCTAGAAGGAGCATACCACCAAGACCAAGCCTGTCACCACTTGAGCCAACCTTAGGGTTTGCTCAGAAATTTATTAAAAATACCTCTCTTAACATGTTATGCTCCTGGCTGAGAAGGGCAGCTTTAGACCTGGTTTGGATAGCAAAAGTCTTCCATTTCATATATCTCATCACATCTTATCTCAATATTCAAACACTACAAACACAAATATTTTTCAATTTCAAATTTTCAAAATTTTCATCTACTCATTACCTAATCATTACAACTTTCCCAAACTTCCAAACAAAACACAAAAAATAATTCTAAATTTTCAAATCCCAAAACAAAAATAATATTCTAACAATATTTTTACTTTATAATATTTTTATTTAACTTTTTTTCTCTCATTTTCCAAAACCCCATAAAACATCTCAACTCAAATCATTTCACTTTTATTCACAGAGCATTTAACTACTATTCACAAATCATCTCGTCTCGTCTCAATATCCAACCAGGCCTTAGTGCGGAAGGTACACATTATTGCAAGATAATATGCATAATAGAATTAGTGGCTACACTATAGATCTGACTAAAAGAATCTCATTCAAAGTTGAAGCTACCTCCAAATTTTCAGGAATTCATTAACTTGTCATATAAAATGCTCTTTATGGACACTCGTCCGTTCCAACTTCAGCAATTTGGTAAATTTTTTTATCATGTTCACGCATCCTGGCAACAGAACTATGACTACCTGAGGCATCCATTGTCATTTTGATTGTTTTTGTTTTTCCGATGGAAGATACAGTAATGTACGTTACTTTGAACGTTTAATTCCATCAAATAATTTAACCATTGTAAAGATTTATCAATATCTCCAGAAGAGCCTCAAATGAAGCCCCTATAGACCCTTCAGTCGTCGCTTAATGGTTATGCTTGGCTAGAACCTATTATTTCACATCCATCATCGTGATGTATGTATTCTTATGTGCCCAAAAATAGTCATCGGTCAAAATTCAGTTCGCATCATAACTTTTACCTCTCCATTGGGATCGATAATAGGTTCACGAAAAACGAACTAACGAACCCAATTAGACCTTGATGATCTATAAACTCTTAAAAACAAGCAACAATACATGGCATGTACTTCAATTCAAAAACAAAGAAATAACGATATAACAAAGCAAACAGAGCTAGACCCAGAAAGTTAGAATCGAGAAATGCAGGAAGCTAGCAGTAAATAGATCAAACAGTGAACAGACTAAGTTGTACGTTCGATCAGGGGGCAGAAACACAGAACAAACTGTGATCTGATAAATTCAAAAGAGGGATCTGATGGTTTTGGAGCTAACCTGATAGGTGTTGTCGAACTTGTCGTACATGAAGCGGGTGATGATGCTGGTCTTGCCCACTGACTGGTCCCCCAAGAACACCAGTTTGTACTTTGCTAGAGCTGACACTGGTGCCATTTCTCTTTTATGGAAATCAGAGAGAGAGAGAGAGAGAGAGAGAGAGGAATTTTGGTTATCAAAAACTCTCTGGGTTTGTGTTAAGGATTGGTTTTTGTTGGGTTTGATCTTTGATCTGAATAGAGTCGTGGCGAATAAACTGAAATGAATGAAGAGAAATGATATGTAAACCACTAAAATTTATGGCCGAGTCCATTTTCTTGGCGAAACGTGAAAGTGAAGAAATGAATTGCAAGCTGTATTCAATCAACGTTAAAATAAGTTTTGGTACTCAGTCACACTTTCTTTTATCTTTTTTATTTTTTAAATTTTATTTTATTTTATTCTTCATAAACTAATTATATCATCATATACTATACATTTAATAAAAGAACAAAACATACATACATATATATATATATATATGATACGCGATGTATAAGGATGGTAATAAAAATTTTCTATATAAAATCGATTTTTATATAAAATTAAAGCCTGCTAATCATTTCCCTTTAAATTAGTCCATTGAAATCATGGGAAAGAATTATTCTTTTGAGTCTATAAGCACCAAACTATCCATCCGATCCCATCCCATGAGCTTGAGCACAGCTTTCTTGTTTGAATTCACAAGTCTCTTTAACTCATCTCATATTTATCATTTTTTTAAATTCTCATACAAAATATAATAATCTTTTTTTTTTTCAAATCTCAAAACAACTTTATCAAATTCCCACATAAAATATAATAAACAATTTAAATTTTTTAAATCTCAAAACAACTTTCTTAAATTTTCACACAAAATGATAAACAATTTAACTTTTTTAAATCTCAAAACAATAATAAAATTAAAAACTCTTATTATAAAAATATTATTTTTTACTATTTACAAATCATCTCAACTCATCTTTGAATCCAAACGACACAGACTGTCTTTGGACGTTGAGCTGAGCTCAGCTGAGTTAAGTTCTTTATAAATAGTAGTGAGTTAAGTAGTGAAGGGAGTTATGTATGACCAATGTAAACTGAGTTTGAAGTATATTTGGATGTTAAGATGAATTTAATACTTTTTATATAAAATTGAAAAAAGTTGTGGATTTCACGTATAAAGATGTTTTAAGTTAAAAAAAGTTATAAATCCCACGTATAAGAAAGTTTTGAGTTGGGATGAGTTTAGTAATTTGAGAGTTGAGTGTTTGGATGTTAGACTCAGTTTAAAGTTAGACTAAACTCAGCTGAGTTTGAAAACCAAACACAACCTTAATGTCATGTGGTGTAGCTTCCATACAAATACACTCTTAAAAAGTTACACCATAACAATATGAACTATAAAAATAAATTATATTTAGGTTTCATTTGGATACAAAAATAGTTTCATCTCATCTCATTTTATTATTATAACTTTTTTAAATTCTCACATAAAATATAATAAACAATTCAACATTTTTAAATTCCAAAACAATAATAATATTTTATTCAACTTTTAACTTTCATATATAATCATCTCATCTCACTATCAAAACGCGGCCTTAAATTTCACATAAATCTAATTCCAATTGAAGGATGAGGGTCAATATTTTAAGTTTGGTTGTTGAACTTATCTCAACTCAATCATTAATGTGACTTATTACTTTTTCAACTTTTCATAAAAAAATTTTAAATTCATCTCAACCTACTTCATATATTTAAACATACATCTCAACCTATTTACATTCAGATACATCTCAATGGAACTCACAAAACATTACTATTCATAAATTAATATAGATCATTTGAGATCATCTCTACATCTAAACGCATAAAACTTCCAATTATTTTACCCATAAACATTTTTTTAATATTTTGAAGATAGGGAGGAACCACACATGGCCGATATTTCATTAAGGGTGTGCTTGGAGAATGAAATGAGATAAAAATTTTGTAAACAGTAATAAGTTGGTTTATGAATAATAATGAAATAATTTGGATAAAGTATTTATTGAGTTGTTGGAAAACGAGAAAAAAAAATTGAATAACAAATATTATAAAATTAAAATATTGTTAGAATATAATTTTTTAATATAATTTTTATTTTAAGATTTGAAAAAATTGAATTATTTTTTGTTTAAAAGTTTTGAAAAGTTGTAATGATTGAATTAAAAAAATTGTAATCATTAATTTGAAAGCTTTTGTATTTGGATGATATTTGATAATGAAATAAGATGGAATGAGATAAAAATTGTTTCCAAACATCCCCTAATATTGTTAGTGAGTAATGTGGATTCTAATATTAAATGCAGCAAGTTCACAGACTGTGTATCAATATCTTTCCGATTGGTAAAAATATTTGAATCTAAAAATTATAGAAATCTTGATTTACTATCTTTTTTAAGATTACTATTTAAAAAAATTCATGTTCGATAATGTGCATTACAACGGTGAGGGTTAAAAGTTTAATCAAATTAATATATAATAATCTAAAATTTTTTAGATCAATAATTAGATTTTTAACAATTGAAATTACAATTTAGATCACGTCACGAATTCAAGTTACGGAGGAGGTGATTTATATGTTAGATTAAAATGTCTTTGTACTATGTATTGACATGATATTAACTGTTAAGTCATTAAATACTAATAAATGAGTGAAATTGCTAACAAAAAATGGCTACCATATATTAGTATGAATAGAACTTTTAAATACTAATTTGATTAAAACTTTTACACGGCATCACATTTTAGGACGCGTTTGACAATTACTATATGGAGTAATGAGACCATTGAGATGGAAGTGAGGTTTGGATATGAGTTGAAATGAAATAAATTGAGATAAAAGTTAAAAGTTGAATAAAATATTGTTAAAATATTATTTTTTAATAATATTATTATTTTAAAATTTTTTTAAGGTAAAACATAGTATACTTTTATAATATATTTTAAGATTTGAAAAAAATAAATTATTTATTATATTTTATATAAAATTTTGAAATAATTAAATTAAACGAAACGCTTTTTATATAACGGAATGCACGCGCAAAATGGAAGGAAAAGGTGGAGAATCTGACAACTGAATGAAAGAGGGAAACAAACACGCCCTAGCCTCAAGCCCACTACTTTTCACAGCCGTAAGGGTTTTAGCACAACAAAAGGGTTTTGCTGAATGCTGAACTTCTCCGCCTTGACTTCATCATCCTCCTCTGATGCGAAATGATTATCGACTCAACTACCCAAGATTGAATACTCGAATCCATTACCCTCCACTGATAATTTTCATCTT
>QEOT01003445.1:2842-18848 GCA_003123785.1 Pterocarya stenoptera | reverse complement strand
TATTATGTGCTTAGAAAGTGCAATCCATCAATAACTGCTCGATGTGCTGGTTAGATAAAGCAAAAGCTGATTTTGAAAGCAACAGAGCGAAAGAACACAATTGTTAATTTCAAGTCGCAGATATGTAAGTTGTGTTTCTGCTCTGTGCTTGAAAAGAGAAATTCTTGTGTAAAAATGTTTTGTACTTATTAAAAGAAGCAAGGCAAAGCTTGTGACAGCAATTTGCTAGTGAACAACCTTAGGAATGAGGAAGTACAGAGAAGATTGTATAATTTCAACTCTGTTATTAGTTTATAAATGAGAAGATTTCATCACATTTACTTATCAAAAAAAAAAAAAAAGATTTCTTCATATTGGCTCAACTTCTAGTGTTTGACAGTTTTTTTTTTTTTTTTTTTACCATTTCACTTTATGGTTACCAAATGAAAAACAATTTCATTTTATAATTATTATTTGCTTTAGATTCCTTCAGAAATGGAATGGTCTCAAGAGCTGAAAATCTTTGTATAGATAACTCTTAAATATGATAGATAAGCCAGCCCTTCATGTTTCTGTATTTTGTCTGCTCTCAATCTCTTTAAACAGCTGCTCTTAAGCCAATAGAAGTCCAGGAAACCAGCACGAGTTTTTTGTTTATTGCCAGTTCCTTTGTATTCTGCTTTGTCAGTGAATGATGATTCTCCAACCTTGATTTTTTTTTTTTTATAAGTAAAAGTATATTATTAAAGAATGGGCAAAGCCATGTTCAGTACAATGGATGCCCTAACTACGTCTCCAACCTTTATAGAGCACAATAATGAGCATGCCTTCCTTCAACATAGCAGGAACCTACCTACATTAATGCTCGTATTTATTTCCAGTCCTTTTGTTCTTAGACATTCCTCAGCATACTCTGGCTGCCCATTTTGCAACAAAAAACTGAGAGGCACCTAAACAGAGACTCTTAACTTGAGCACTTTGGCCTATTTTGTTTTTTTTTTTTTTGCCTTGGTCAAATCAAGATTTGAAAGAAAAAGGCTGTTGAGCGTTAACTTCAAGAGTTGGTTGACAGTATTTATCTGAAACATATGGTGTTAAAAAAGTTGTCTTTGAATTTTATATGTTGCTGCTACAGTATATTTGCATGCAGTGTCTTGCCTGTTGCTGATACTGTCTTTCCAAAATCCTGTTTTTTCTGTACTGTATCTATGGTACTTAATGCACCTTAGTTATAATCATTGCATACCAACTTTTATATAACATTATTGGTAAATGATGCACAATGTTGTTGTTACTTATTTTGGATGTATTTTGATGTTGGAATTAATGGAGTTGATCCTTTGTATAAAGTTCTGGTTAAAGCACTTATGGATCACTGTTGTATTGTCCATGACTTGTGTCTATTCTGGTATTGTTACACTTCTGCAGGTCTCCTTTCTTTTCTTTCAATTCTGGCAATCTGTTCCATTTGCTACGCGATGCATATATTTGCCTTTTGCTTTTGGTGCACCAGGTAAGCAGATGACATTGTATTTCACAGTTTCCCTGCAATGGCAATTGTAAGTTGATATACTGGCCTGCTACTCGCCAATGCTTGGATTCCAATCCATTAATTGAGACCTACCATGCTGTAGGTCACTTCTCATTCATTGAAAATGAAGAACTAATGTTTCGACCCCCAGTGTAGAAATCTATTCCCGGCAGGATTTCTGGCATGGGAACACAATGATGTACTCAAAGTTATTTCCAAATGTTGGCTTCAAATAGGAGGGCATTCATTGGAAGAAAATGGTCTTTCACTGCTGTTGTAGGCCTGTTGATTTTTTTGTGGTGGAAGGAAATTTGTTTGTTTCACTTTTATGACCGGGTGATACCCTGTTGTTATTAGCATCAGCTCTAATTTGTGGGTTGGTTCTGTCGATGAGTTGGGTCTCTGATGAAGGATAGCTGTATTATTTGGCGCAAATACACTGCTGCTGTCGAATTATAATTCATACTGTATCTTATACATAAATTCTTTTTTTAAATTTGATATTCCTTTTTGAACCCATCCAGTTAGTAGCATTGCCCTTGCATCGATAATTTCTGCAGCCTAAATGGCAACATCTTGTTGTAGGCAGCAAGTTTTATCGCTGCAAGTACTTGTGGGAAATTTTTTGCCAAGGGTCTGTCTGCCTTCGGGATTGGTCGAGACTTATTTCTCAGACACTCGGTGCCAATAATAACAAAAAAAAGTTCTATCGCCGCATTTTCTAGCAGAACTTTGGGGGTGAATATCTATGGCCATGGATTCATAATTTTTATTTTTTATGTTTTTTTTTCTTTGCACCGGAAAGTTCTCTCCCTCTTATGCATTTTGGTATTAGTTTCATCATACCTTAAGAGGGATTTCCTTCACAACGTTCTTTAATGAAACCTCTAAAATCTTCATAAGCAACTAGACCAGACCATCTTCTGCCTGTGTCATGAGCCAATAAGTTTATACTCATTGAGAGTTCAATCCAGCCCAAGCTAGCTGTAGCAAATAGTTGAAAATTTAACTGGTACTGACTTCCAAATATTTTGCATTAAAAATTCTTCAGGTGCTGCGGTATCAGTACTCTCAGCTACATATCCATGGCAGTCCTTGCTACGTATGTCTGGCCAGGATGAACCATTGTAAGTGATATCGAGCCGATCATATAGCTTTTCCTTTACCAAAGCACCCAACTACTCTTTAGGATCAACTCACAAAGATGGCAGCCGACGTGATGCTGAATACAAATGATAGCAAGCGGAGTCCTTTAATCAAAAGACATGGATTGAAGCTAATTCTTACTTTCAAGCCTAAGTGCCTGGCTGCCTATATCAAGGTAGGTTTTAATTGGACTGTGCATTGATTTCATATTACTTAGGAGTTAAGAGTGTACGGGACCGGAGTTTACTCTGCAGGAATGGATCTGAAGGGCTCTATTTTGGAGAGGTTCCTGACATCAAAAAAAAAAATTACGTAGCAGTTAGACACCTTGTTCTTCCAGTTTTTAAGGGTGGAAGTTCCATTTTTAAGTAGGTGGGTGTAACCATCGGTAGAGTTTCGTTCAGGTTTTGGGAAATATCACCGGAAATATTAAAACTTTAAACTTATATAAGTAGTTTTTAATTGCATGACATTTTTGTGATATGATGGGAATACCATGTCATCCATATTCTAAAAATATATTATAATTTTTTACTGACTGATAATTTTAATACTAAAATGCTTTAATTTATACAAGTTTCCTGGTGGCATAAAGCAAGTAACTTTCCCTGGTGAATCAATAGATGGACGTAACAATTCAAGGAGATTTAAGATTGAGATGATTGCCATGATTCATCCAATAGACCAGATGACGACGTAGAATTTGAATTGTCTCCGACCTCCGTTGTCAAACTCTCAGTTGATGATAAGAAAGGCTTGGAAGGCATTTGTAAGCACTCGATTTCTCCTTCAAGCATCTCTATGACTTTGTTCATCGAAGGACGATCATTAGGCTTCATTTGTATACACCATAATGCAACCATTATCATCTTCTTACTTGATTTCTTTTCTTCTTCCGTTGCATCTTCCAATTCTACGTCTTTTCCTTCAAGAAATTGGTCATAGACCCAAGTGGGGAAGTATATTTGACTTGAATGCTCAGCACAGTCATTGAAATTTTTTCTTCTACCCGCCATTTCCATTAGTAACATTCCAAAACTATAAACATCAGCTTTATATGAGATGCCTCCAATATTTTTGTAGAACAACTCTGGAGCCATGTATCCTAATGTTCCTCTTGCGGCAGTTAAAGAAACAATACTATCCTCTGCTGGATACAATTTTGCAAGCCCAAAATCAGAAATTTTAGGAGTAAAATTCTCATCTAGAAGAATATTGTGAGGCTTGATATCAAAATGTAAGATCTGCATATCACATCCTCGATGTAAATATTCAATCCCACGAGCCACTCCTAGTGCAATATCATACATTCTCTCATAGCTTAGAAGGATACTTCCTTCTTGGGGAAAAATGTGTTTATTAAGAGAACCATTAGGCATGAACTCATATATAAGAGCCCTCTTGGATCCTTCAACACAAAAGCCAATGAGTTGCACTACATTCACATGATAAATCCTTCCAATGGTTGCAACTTCGCTGATGAAATCTTGTCCGTTAGCTTTAGACTTGCCTAACATCTTTACAGCTACAAGACCACCACTTCGAAGCTTTCCCTTAAATACGGTGCCATAACCTCCTTCACCTAATTTATCTTTAAAATTTGTGGTCATCTTCCTAATGTCTGAGTAGGAGTACCTTATTAGAATAAGAGAGTTTTGGCTTTGCAGAAATTCTTCGACCCCATCGTACATTGATAGATGCCTCCGACGCCATGTATATATCAAAAGCCCAATTACACATGGACTTAACAATATACCTTTTGTTGCAAGGAAAAATCCTGTGGAGGAATATCATCAAAATGATTATTAGAAAACAGATCTGTTATTACACTGCAGAAACTTGTTTCGGCTGGAAATAAATTTTCAACTTGCAACTAATTGCCTCCTCAAACACTAGTAGTTAAGCATTGTATTTGTTGTCTTTCTCATCTGAATGTCAGTATTATTTCATCTTGTATTCTTGCCTACATGTTCAAGCTATTTTCACGATTTAAAGAAGTTTATGAACATCAAAGACGAGATGCAGATTCTTACCGATCAACAGTATTAAGTATCTATATGCTGCAAAAAATATAAAGAAGGTTAATTAGTTAACTAATTAATCAAGGAAAACTTAAGAAGTTGAAAGAATTGCCTAACATTCTTGCATGAAATATAAACAACTGTAAGACTACTAGACTTTATATGTATTGGATTTAAATTGGGTCCAACTCGAGTCAGTCTATGCTTTGTCAATATGCTTTGGCTAACATGTAGCTGGGGTTGATTCCCAGAGATTGATCTGCAAACAATGAGAGCTGCGAAAGGAAAACTTTTATTCAACAGACGGAGCTAAATTCTTAAGGCGTTTGATACTTTCCCTTTCATGCATTTTCCTTAAAACGAAGCCCGAAAGTATGAGATCAATCAATGCCAAAGCACATGATTCGAGCACAACTCATCAAATTTATTTCATTAAATACTATTCAGTATTAACCTCCAAGCTAGTGTTTGAGATAGAATTCTTACCAATTACACTCTTCCATAGTCTCTGAATGTATCCTGTTTGACAACAAAATTAAACGAAGAACATCAGAATTGGTAACCTTAGAGTTCAAATTCTAGCCAGTATAATCCTAAACTGCAATGGGTATACACTCCTTTTATTTACATAAATAGTGTAGTGGGGATCCACCAAGAAGTTTATTCTGCTTTGGAATATATTGATGTTGTTGATCAAAATCAGGCATAGAAATGTGCAAAAGTAAGATACTGAATTAGTAAATGAGAAGGGGGGGAAAATTAGGAAGTGAGAAGCTTTGTGCCTTTCTTGATCACGTTCTTAGAATCTTACCAGGTCCTGAACTAAGGGAGCAGTCAACGGGATAATTCGCAATGTGGCAATCGCCATTTTCTGTGAGGTTATCACAAGTTGCGTGGAACCATGAAAGCTCAAATCCGTAGGCCAGTTCATTGTAAACATTTGTACAGCCAGTCAAGGTTCTAATTGGGTGCTGTTCTTCCGACAATGTCAGAGTCATTTGCTCTATTTGACACAAGTCCTCCACATCCGTTGTCGTCTGGGAGCCAAACTTAACGTATCTGTATCTCTTGGACTGGGATAAAGAAGAATTCTTCTTAGAGCAAGTAGAAATGTTAAAAAAAGACCCAGATTTCAGTGGCTTTCCGCAGTTCAGGAAAACCACACTCTCTGGCCATGGTCCAAGGAGGTCCGTAGGTGCCCCGAACCACTCACCTTTACATTGGCCATATACATTATATGGATGACTTGTGCCATAAGGATCCCCTCTGCTGAAATTAGCACGGTTCAGAAAATAACGAGGGATGAAGGAGAAATTACCATCTTGAATACCCGAGTCTACGACTCGAATTGTGTACGAACTGTAATTGATTTCCCGCACGTAAAATCTTCCAGCAAACAAGTTTAACACTGTTTGGTTGTTCTCGCATGAAAGGCTATAATTTTGATGGCCGCAGTTTGCTGGATCGCCTGTTAATCGAAATGGATAGCTTATGTTGTGGATATTACCACAAGAAGAAGGAGCACAGTGATGACTATCCCCTGCACCGCAGCTTTGACGGAATAGGACTAGAACAATGGTGGCCAGTAGTCCTCCTGCTGCGAGGGACATTCTTCTTGCCATTGAGAGGGAAAAACAAAGAGATAGGGAAGAAAGGGCGAGGATGGTCCAAGATTTATTTGGTTTCCTTCAATTTTGACTCGGTTTGCTTTGCTTACCATCATTTCATACCAACAAAATTTGACTCTGGGTGCCGTCCTGACTTGTTAGGCCAATCTTTCAGCCGACTGCCTCAAAAAGTAAATAGAAAGTATATCACAAAAAAAAATTATAAATTTATAAAATAATATGATTTTACATTTGAGGTTCATCCCCTTGAAAAATGCAAGAGAATCTTGACTGCATACACTTTATGTAGATTTATGGCCCACATTGATTTTAATATAATTATTTAGATAAGGTATGATTGATTGATGGATTAATGGGAGTGGCATGAACATGATCTTGGACCACTTCCCGTTACCAAGAAGTTGATAAGTAAAAACCATTGGCCGAGTCTACCATTAAGCACATGGCCGGACGCCACGAGAAGCTCACCCCGAATTTTCCGGTCACTTGAACAAAGCGAGAAGATCATCTGTGAAAAAGAAAAAAAACCCATAAATCTAGGATTCTAGCCATCTCAGATAAGAATATTTAGGAGGCTGAGAAACCTTCACCTCCAGAGCCCAGGCTACAGATATGGTTGTTTCCGTAGAAAAAGTGCTAATCTCTTTCTTCTTGGTTGTGGTTCTCATCATAGGGCTTGGAGAAGGCCAAAATGAGTGTGATGCATCACGGTGTGGAAGCTTTGGCCCAGACATCAGATTTCCTTTCCGACTGAACAGCCAGCCGCACTCCTGTGGCTATCATGGGTTTAATCTTTCCTGCACTGACAGAAACGAAACCATGTTGCAGCTTCCAAACTTGGTGAAATATTTTGTCGAAAGTATTGACTACAAATCTCAGGTGATTCAATTATCCGATCCAGAAAATTGCTTGCTAAGACAACTTCGGCAAATCGAGTTGTCCTCCTCACCTTTCCTATTCCAACGGGAATACCGTTCTGACTTGGCCCTGTACAGTTGTAACTCAGCAGAAAGGAAATCGATGTATGGCCATCTGATTTCTTGTCTTAGTGACAATAGCCACAAAGTTTATTCCTTTGAATCTCGTGACATCGCTGACTTGCCGATAGCATCTTGTACAAAGATGTATAATCTTCGATCAAGTCCTGTAATACCCGGTTATGATGATGTAATTGCATTGAAGTGGCTCACTCCCGCGTGCGGATACTGTGCAGAGAAGGGCCGACAATGTAGATTGAAGATTAATGGCATTGATTCAGAGACTGAGTGCCTCCCCAAACACAACAAAGGTACTCTCTTCTGTTAAGTTTCCACCTTTGATCTCAAGTTTTTCACAGTTTTCAAGCCAAACCAAGCTTACTTTATGAATGCTCTTCTGCAACCACAAATTTTCTGTTTTGATGATATGCTTCTTCAATCAAATTTCTCAACAGAAAAATTATATATTCAGTTTAGAGTAATGTTACACACCATACTCTCATCCCACTTTCATCCATAAATATGTCAACTTTGCTATTAAAGATTAGGATACATATATGGTAACTGAGGAAAAATCATTGCAGAGTACATGAAACTACTTCAGGCCTAGAATTTGGACAGTTGGACTCAAGTTCTGAATACAAGACTAGCGTTAAAGAAGAGATTTATGCAAACGATTGTTTCTTGTTTTCAGATAAGTATAATGAGAAACTAATCAAGTTAAGATCTTTTAAAGTTCTGAATACAAGACTAGCTGAGTTAAAGAAGAGATTTATGCAAACGATTGATTCTTGTTTTCAGATAAGTATAATGAGAAACTAATCAAGTTAAGATCTTTTATGTGCAGATGCAAAATCAAAGTTAGTGACTGCTGGTGAGTTGTCCACTGGCCTTGGAAATTTTCATTATTGGTGATTTGGTAGTTTTTTATTCACAAATGTTTAACATGCAGGTGCTGTCTTGGGTTCCTTTATTTTACTACTTGGGGTCTTTGCACTCTACCGTGTCTACAGATTTGATAAACTTGAAAGAGAGAATCAAGTCAGGATTGAAAGATTTTTGGAGGATTACAGAAACTTCAAGCCCACAAGATACTCGTATGCAGACTTAAAAAGAATTACAAATCAATTTGCTGAGAAGTTGGGTCAAGGAGCATATGGAACAGTATTCAAAGGCAAATTGTCCAATGAAATTCATGTTGCCGTGAAGATTCTGAACAGTTCTAAGGGCAACGGGGACGAATTTATAAATGAAGTCGGAACAATGGGTAGAATTCATCATGTTAATGTCGTTCGCTTGGTTGGCTTCTGCGCTGATGGATTTAGACGAGCTCTAGTTTATGAGTTCTTACCAAATGATTCATTAGAGAAGTTCATATCTTCAGCGGATGCAAAGAACGGTTTCCTTGGTTGGGAGAAGTTACGAGATATTGCTTTAGGTATAGCAAAAGGAATTGAATATCTTCATCAAGGATGCGATCAGCGAATCCTCCATTTTGATATCAAACCTCGTAATGTTTTGTTGGATCAAAACTTCAACCCAAAAATTTCTGATTTTGGTCTGGCCAAGTTGTGTGCCAAGGATCAAAGTGCAGTGTCCATGACAACAGCTAGAGGAACCATGGGTTACATTGCACCTGAAGTATTCTCTAGGAACTTTGGGAATGTGACTTGTAAAGCAGATGTTTA
Source organism: Pterocarya stenoptera (assembly GCA_003123785.1). Taxonomy (NCBI): domain Eukaryota; kingdom Viridiplantae; phylum Streptophyta; class Magnoliopsida; order Fagales; family Juglandaceae; genus Pterocarya; species Pterocarya stenoptera. The sequence continues at coordinate 9,878 of QEOT01003445.1, read as the reverse complement.
TAGTTTTGGAATGTTGTTGCTTGAAACGGTTGGAGGGAGAAAAAATGTTAAGGTTACAAAAGAAAATACTGATCACATTTACTTTCCAGAATGGATCTATAATCTCCTAGAGCAAAAAGAAGACCTACGAATCCTTATTGAGGATGATGAAGATGCTAAGTATTTAAGGAAACTTGCAATTGTTGGACTCTGGTGTATCCAATGGCATCCGGTGGATCGTCCTTCCATGAAAACTGTAGTTCAAATGTTGGAAGGAGAAAGAGATGACTTGACCATGCCTCCTAATCCCTTTGCCTCCACAGGGACTACGAGAATCAATACAAATATGCCTGTAAGACGTCCAAACCAAGAGTTGGAAGTGATCCCGGAAGTGGAGTAAATGTATATAAACTATGAGGTTGCCATGATGATACATGTAGGTTGGAATAATCAAACCAATCTCATTTGATAAGATCTATAATCTTGCTGTCAATGGCAGGACTTCAAGTTGTTTCTTTTTTGAAAATATGAGCAAGTTGATTACTTCAAGTTCTATTTTTTCTTCATCAGTTGTCAATTCCATGGGTTGTGATATAATGTGAAGGGTAGTGATGGGTTTACTCAAAAGAAAGCTTTTAAACAAATGTGGTCTAATGTAATGCATTAAGTCTATTTGCAATTAAAAGTACTTTACAATCATACATATTACATTAAGTCTTTGCAAACTTATTTCTGTAATATATCTGTGTAACCCAAGCATTTCTTTTAACATGAAACCGAATTTCTAGGTGTATAAGCCTCAATCTGTTGTCCAAATGTAAATTATGATCCACTATCATATTTAAGAAAGAGATCTAGGAACTTGTAAACAGTAGGAAGTAAATTTCATACCAGTCCAGCCATTAATCCTGGTCGATGCCATATCTCATCTATTTATAAATATACCCTTTGAGTATATTGTTTCAACTGGCATTGCTATACACATACAGTAACCCATCATTGAACCAATTTTAAGTACTTCTAAAACACAAGCATAAACCAGTCATGTTGGCTTTAGGTGCAGACAAACGGGCACCAAAAAGCAGTGAGATATGTAATTTCATTTAAAAATAAGACCAATGCATAAATAATTAATAGGTTGAACGATTCTTCAGTCCAGGTCATCTTTGGACTTCAAAGTCCAGCGACCAAGAACTTTGCTTAATGCCTTTTTATATATCGAATAAAGTTACTAAATAAGAAAAATGCTACTTAGCTCTCTTAATATTACAGCTTAAAGTTACATGTTGACGCTGGAAAAATTACACAACAGGCTGAAATGAGAGAAAAAATCAATCTTGGCCCATTGAGTCACTAGGCCTTGATTGGTATTATTTGGAACCCTCGGCAGTATTCCAATGCGGCTATACAGTGGAGATGCGTACATTCATAATGATGAATGGAAAACAAATAAAGAGAAAGTAAGAGTAAATGACACACTAATTTACGTGATTCGGCATATTGCCTATATCCACGGGCGTTTGGGGAGGAAAAGTCTACTAAAATATACTTGTTTACAATCTCTTGTGGCCTCTCATTTCTCACCGTACAAAAAAAGTTGATCGCTCTTCCTGTTAGAGAGGTGATGCCTCACCTTTTGCGTGTTTGAGCATTCCTTCTTTTCCCACCTTTCTCTGACTCCCCTTTCTTACTCTCCTGACCACACTCGTGACACATGGTCGTCTCTTGTCTCTCACTCCCTCCTCCTTATTTTGTCTTCTAGTATGGCTTGGTAGGCCAGGCTTAGCCTTCAGCAGGTTGGGTANAAACCCAAACAATCAGCCCATAAATCATGACAGTTAGGCAATACATAAATGAAGTAGGAAATAAAAATGTGCAGTCTGAGGAAATTGTCGATAAGCCCAGTCACTAAACTACTTAAGTGCTTCAATGTTAATTGCCAGGTTGAAGTGCTCTTACCCATATAGTTACCATAAAGAAGATAAATATTACAAGAAAAATTTTGGCAGATGCCTATCATAATCCAGATTTAACAAAGATATAAGGCCATCATGAAATTGACAAACTCACGGCTATAAATGAGAAGAGACAATGAATTGAACATGAGAACTTGCACTGTAAATACCACATAAATTGAGTTTAAACTACCTCTCACCAAATCTCACTTCCTACCATTTTGAATAAATTCACCGAACTATTCTAGAACAAGAAGGATCTGTCTCAGCAGGAAACTACTGAGAGACAAAGTGCAATTTCCATGGAATCTGATTTCAATCTTACAAAGGTAATAGATATCTCTACATCAAACAACAAACAAAATCACAAAGTTGCTAACCATCTACACGAACCTCTTTTACAAAGGGAAGACAATATCAGAGTGTGGGGGAGAGGGAAGCATAGACTTTGACAGCCTTCATCAAGATGTAAATTGAATAAAAGAGGTAGCGTACCTTGGGGAAATTCGAAATCTGCGTAGTGAAGACTGGCCAAGCCAAGCTGAAGTTAGGGTTTCAAAATTTGGTCCTAATTACAGAGACCTTCAAAATGTACAACTAATTCATCATCGTCACAGAGACATTCAACATGTAAAATAATAAATCAGTGGGAAAGAAATTTCCCTAGTAGGGGACGGGAATTCATATAAAACTAATAAATAACAGAGAAAAATCACAGAGAAAAATCACAGCAAACCAAGAAATCGGGTCGGGGGTTTGGACTGGAAGCTTCTCTTCTTTGCTTGGGAACTTCGTCTTCCGTTGGGCTGAGATCGAAAGTGCTTTGGGTCGAGGGCTTGGATTGGAGTAGCCTACGACGAAGGAACGAAGACGAAGCCTTGAGGTGGGGAACTGTGGTGGGGTAAGACGATGGCGCCTGGGTTTTGCACGGGAAAGGAGGTTGAAGACGAAGCTCAACAGTACTGAGGTGGGGAGCAGACGAAGGCGGGGCTTTACGGGGTGAGACGTTTCGGAAGGGGGGGGAGGGACGAATTGAAGACCCGTATTCGAAATCTTTCGAATGAGAGAGGAGGAGTGTGATGGGGTCGAGCGGGAGAAGGGTGACACGTCAGGTGTGCGAACGGGGGATGCGCACAGTGGCGGACGCCAATATTTATTCTTGTGACAAAACAACCTTGTTTGGTTATTTGTAATTAAGTTTTTTTTTTTTTTTTTGAAAAAAAAAAAACCTCTTGCATAAAACGATGAAATTTTGGAGCTATTAGCCTCACTAAATTTGAAATATGGTGATAATGTTGGTTTTGATGTTGATGATGGTGGTGGTGACATTGAAGAAAATATTTTGAGTAACGTTTCGAATGTTGATCCTTATCGTCTTATTGATGAAAATGAATGATTATTTTTTTTAACAACTAGATTGAGAACTTATGATATTTTATTGAATTTTATAAATATGTATGTTTAAAACTTGCATTGACTATTGAGAAGTATTATTAAGTTTATCAGGTATGTATGCTTTTAAGATTTGTATTGGTTTTATTTTGGAATATAGTTCTTATATATATAATTTATTCATATAATGTTTATTCCAAAATGTACCGGTATCGAAATATTCCGTTCCAGTACCTCAACCGGAGCAAAGGTCAAAACTTTGCAATCAATACCTATTTCTTGAATATAGATAGAGAGATCAGGAGAATTTAATTCTGGAAAAATTTACCCGTCATCCTTTTTATTATGATCCTCTCAACATCTCTTAATGTAATATTAAATGATAAACACACAAGTGAAACATAATAAATAATCTCTAATTATTTAATATCACATCATAAATTTATTTTTAATTAAATTACATGATTACACTAGTTGATTGAATTTATTTTTTTATAAATTATGCAAGAAGGTCATTTCTTCAAATTTTTAATCCAGATTAAAAGAGCAAATGGAAAAAAAAATAATTAAGTAGTAAAACAGTAGTAAAGAAAATGAAAAGATATCATTATTTATAATAAAATAGATGGTGAGTAGCATTTGTCTTTAATGATAAGGCTTTATTATTTTTTTACTTCCAACATTTGTATAAAGCATAGAGTTCATTGGGTATCATAAAAAGAAAAAAAACAAAAAAAAGAGTACATTGGGTCCTTCTTATTATAGTCTACCTTTATTTAGATGTTGAGTTGGGTTGAAATGAATTGAGTTCTTTGTGAATAATAGTGAGTTAAAATAATAGAGTGCATTATGTGGGGCGCACCTAATATGAGTTTAAATGCGTTTGGATATTAAGATAAGTTTATATATATTTATGAGAAGTTGAAAAATGTTGTGAGTCTTACATGTAAATATGTGTTAAGTTGAAAAAGGTTGTAAGTCTCACATATAAAGAGATTTTAAGTTAGTAACTTGAGAATTAGGTGTTTGGATGTTAGGCTCAGTTTAAAACCGGTAAATCGGTAAACCGGACCAAAACGGACCAAACCAGTGGGTTTGGTTCGGTGTCGAGTTTGGTTCAGTCCAGTACCGGTTTTATTTTTCTTAAAACTGGTCAAAATCGATTCAGTTCCAATTTTTATTTTTCTAAACCGGACCGGATCGGTTCATATATATTATAATTTTTTATATTGTATATAATTTTTATATATAATATATAATGATATTTAAAATAGTTTTGTATTATATGATAAATTACTAATTAATATAATATTAAATTTTAAAATCTTATATCACTATAGTTTATAATACAATTATATATATTATAATATATTACAATATATTATCATTATAGTATTATATACTATAATATATTATTATATATATTATATAATATATAATATAGTATACTAAAACCAGACTGAACCAGTAAAACAGAAAGTATCGGTTTAGGGGGATAACCGATGCATACCGATTTGGTCCCACATTTTATCCAAAATTGGACTAATACACCTCTACCTAAATTAATGATTTCTTTCAAAGAGAAAATTTTAATTAGTGAATCATATTTTACTTAAAAAAAAAAAAAAACGTACAATCCAGCGTCAAGCGATAGATGACGTTAGGATTGAACAATTATATATAATTATAATTTATATTATGGTATATATTATAAATAATGTTAAAAATATATAAAATAGGGAACGGGTCCAGTCCGGTCCTAAAAAGCATAGAACCGAAACTAGACCTGTACTAGCTGGTTTTGGAACTAAGGGAACCGGTCCCGGACCAATTCCACCGGTTCTGGCTGGTCTGGTCCGATTTTTCGATTTTCCGATCAAATTTTACACTCCTATACATTATGTTGAAAATAATATCAAATTAATAATTTGATTTGATTATTATTCTCATTTGATTACATAATTACCAAATCAACTTATTTTATTTTCGAAAATATTTACCTTATCTCATATTTCTCTCTTCACAAAAATGAACAATCCTTATCTTCCCACTCTAAAAAATAGTTTTCTAATTTAGGCATAATCGAACTTACAACATCAGTCCTCCGCATGCATTGTCGTTTTATTCCTTTCATCCACCACATCTGTCACGTTGGTCGGTGTGGCCAGTGTATTAAAAATAGTGATGCTAGGGTACTGTCTAAAAGTGACCGTTGGCCATGCCCATATGTAAAATTTATTTTTTATTCATATTTTTTATTCATATTTAAAAAAATATAAAAAAACTACCAATACATTAATAATCACTTCCTTAATTAGTAAATAAAAAAATGAAATACATAAGCAGTCAAAATAAAATAGTAAAATAAAACGACATAGTAATATTATTTATTAAAAAATATGCTCTCGAAGAAAACTATTTTGAATCAATACCTAATTTGGCTTTTGTAGGCCGTACGAACTTTATTTGAAGTTATCACCCAACAATAATTCCAACACTTTATATATTTTTGCAGTACATACCCATAATTTGTGACAATTAGATCTACGATTTCTACTTTTTTTCCGTAGAGTTAGAACCCACCAATTTATCTTCCGTTATAAAGGAAAGATATACCAATTAAACTATAAGTCAATCAATCAAAATTTTGAAAATAGTTCCATTCCGGAACAATAACTGAAATCGTGTAGTTTTATAATTCGTAACGGATTCAATTCTGATAGTTTTGGCTCGTTTCGGGACATTCCGGCATTTTGGCCGGAATAACTATTTTGGTCCAAAATTGAACATACAATGATTTTTTTGTAATTATGTTGAAATCCATGACATATCCGTAATTTACTATCGATCTCCATAGTCCACAAAATCACAAACTGCACACTCCGACGATGCCACCTCCACAATGTCGCAAGTTGCAGCTATGTTGTGAATCTTGAGTCTTGGCCTGCAGCGACGACGTCATCCTGTCGTGAATCGTGAGTCTCGGCCTCTACAACGTCGTAGCTCTTGTTGTTCCGTCGTCTACACGACGACGCCATTCCGCCGCCGCAGCTTGTGTCTTGGCTTCTGCTAGTCTGCCATTCCTCTGCCATAGTCTGTAGATCCCCCTTTAACGTCACTACGAGTATTAGATTATTTGTTGTAGATCTACACTCTTTTGCTCTGTGTATTGAGAATTTGAGATTGATGTGCATATTTACAATAGATGCTTTTGACTAAATCATAAGATATGAATCACAATTATATATAATATTTTTACAAAATATTCTCTGAAATTTCAATATGTATAATTTTACAATATGTGTTGTTGTATGCTCAATCAGACATGGCGTTTGAAGATTTTACAATATATGAAAATAATGGGAGCTAACCGAAAATAATGCTCAAAATGTTTGGGCATAAAGCTTATGTGGTTGAAGATTTGGTGTGCATCCATGGTAAATGGGGCTCTTGTTACATGATCTCCATACCACTGTGGGAACTTGGTAGCCTTGGCTACTTTAGACTTAGATAATTAGATCATCTCATATTCCAACGAGTTTCCTTTATTTGATGCAACTGAAAAATTTGAAGAGTATTTTTAACTTGCATACTTTTATAGACCCAAATTTGTTGCAGTTTGAATATAAGTTTACACACTTGACTTATAAATGTTTGTTCTGGTAAACTTGTTATTGTTGGTTCTTGGCTCATCTTTCCTTTTTTTTTTT